>JACEGR010005646.1:0-70450 GCA_014170235.1 Listronotus bonariensis
TTGGAAAACTTGGAGAAAGTCTGGAAGTTAATCAATGTATAGAAATTAAAAAGAATTTTCAAAATAATAAGCAATTTAATGAAATTAGAAAAAAAGGTGTATATCCCTATTCTTATGTAGATTCAATGGATAAATTATATGAGACCCAACTTCCAAGTATCGATCATTTTTATGATAAACTTAGAGATGAATCCTTGGACCCCTCTGATTACAATAGAGCTAACCAAGTTTGGAATTTGTTTAATTGTAAAAATTTAATGGACTATACAAAAATTTATTTATTATCTGACGTACTTATCTTAACAGATTTTTTTGAGGCATTTCGAAATGTTTCGTTAAATATTTATAAATTAGATCCAGCACAATACTACACTTTACCAGGTTTGACCTGGGATGCATTTTTACTACAGTCAAAAGTTAAATTAGAATTATTGACGGATATTGATATGCTTCATTTTTTTCAAAATAACATTAGAGGAGGTATATGTCATTGTAGCGTCCGAAAATCAGAAGCTAATAATCCCTTTCTTAAAAATTTTGATTCAACTAAGCCAAAGTCATATATAATGTATTTGGACGCTACAAATTTGTATGGTCATAGCATGAGTCAATGTCTTCCAATAAGTGATTTTAATTGATGACAAGGGAGGAAATAAATTCCCTAGATGTATTGTCTGTATCTGATGATAATGAATATGGTTATGTATTGGAAGTTGATATAAATTATCCATCTAACTTACATGAAAAACACAATTAATTACCATTCTTAGCACAAAATATATGTCCTCCCGATTCCAAGAAGTCAAAGTTAATTTGTAATTTAAATCATAAAGAAAAATACGTTATTCATTACCGAAATTTAAAACAAGCAATTAAAAGTGGCTTAAAATTAGTATGTATTCATAGAGCTATTAAATTTAAACAATCGTTATTTTTAAAACCATATATCGACTTAAATACTGAAATGAGAAATAAATCTAAAAATAAGCTAGAAAAAGATACATATAAATTATTTAATAATGCAATTTATGGTAAATCCCTTGAAAATATTGATAAACGGGTTGATATAAGGTTATTGACCCATTGGAAAAATATTTAACAAAAGCAAGGAGCTAAATCATTAATTGCTAAACCGAATTTTAAAAATTCTTTGGTTTTCACAGAATCTCTTGTTGCAATACAGTTAGAAAGAGTAAAAGTAAATTATAATAAACCCGTCTATATTGGTTTTTCCGTCTTGGAATTGTCAAAAACCGTAATTTATGATTTTTATTACAATTTTATTAAAAGCAAATATGGGGAAAATGCAATGTTATTGTATACTGATACAGATAGCTTAGTTTTGGAGGTAAAAACAGAAAATTTTTACCAAGATATGCAGGAAAATTTAGATAAGTTTGATACGTCTAATTTCTCTGAAGACAATATTCACAAAATTACTAAAAATAGATCTATACATTTCATTTCAAGTTTTTATGGAACAGGTGCAAAAGCATATTGCGTTAATTTAGAAAATAAATCAGAGAAAAAGCAAAAGGTGTTAAAAAATATGTAATTAATAATTCAATTACAAAACAAGATTATAAAGACGTAGTTGAAAATTGTGAAACCAAATTTAAAAAAATGAATGTTTTTCAATCAGTTTTACATGATATTTACACGAAATTAAAAATAAGGTTGCATTATCTCCTAAAGACGATAAGCGCTTTATAATTCCAGAATCTTTTAGAACCTTGGCTTGGGGGCACAAACATATAGATATTATAAAAAACAACGAAATTCATGAAGATGCTGATGTTAATGACGTAGTTCATATTCTTAAAAATTTAGTTCATAACGAATATAAAGCATGCCATCAGTGAAAATAGTATTATTGCAAAGATGTTTGTTCTACCAGCAGGAGTCTTGTTTTTAATTGCATATGTTAACAATAATTTATTTATTCAAGTAGATCCTCATGTTCGCGAAGCATTTATATGCTTATCGCAAAATAATGTAGATAACGATACTTGGCCGATAGCATGGAAGAGAATGAATTTAAATAATGGAGTATATTCCTTTAAAATAAATGACACTTTAATAAAGGAATCTTCCATTCTTAAGTATAAGTTTAGATTGTATTATGCTAATAGAACATTTGTGCAAACTGAAAAGTGGATTGACTTAATTAAAAAACCTAAAGAGTGTAATACTGGTCTTGTAATATTTCATACAACCTTTGTAATATTTGGTATGTGTATGTTAACCTTTACCTTATTTAATATATATTTTTACTATAAATAATTTATGAAAATAAACAACGTTTAAAAAAATAATTTGTTTTATTAATAACAATATTTATAATTATATAATAATTTCACGTTTGACAATGCACAATGCCACGGATTGAAATTTTTATGAAAATAACATTCAGGAATTCTCTTGAATTTGCTTAGTTTTGTCCGACGCACACGTAAATAGACATTTGGAATAAAAATATGTTAAAACGGAATTACTTAAAAGTATAAAAGATAGGTATAGGCAATCTATACACCATTTGAAAGAGCATTTGGTTTGTCATCATGTAGTGTAAAAAAATACAGGGTGTTCCATTTAAAATAAGAGAGATATTGCTATTTGACTTTCTAAAAATTGAAATTATTTTTTGATCACCCTGTATAATCTATGATCTCGATATGACCTACGTATGATAAGGCAGACTTTTCCTAATCATGTAACAATTTTTAAAGTTTAAGGAGTTTATATTGTTATAATAAAATAAATTTATTTGCACCCCTAATAATCTATGATCTCAATATGACCTACGTATGATAAGGCAGACTTTTCCTAATCATGCAACAAATTTTAAAGTTTAAGGAGTTTATATTGTTAAAATAAAATTAATTAAATTGCACCCCTGCATTTTGAAAAAAATCAAATATTACAAAAACAAATAAAATTAGACACTTGGTATTATTAACAAACTTAAATTATTTTTTATGTAGAATCTAAAACTGTCATAAAATATAGGGTGTTCCATTTAAAAAATATAACTTTGATATGTCACACTTTTTTGAGACATCCTACATCCTTTATAGATAAAATAATTTTATACTGTGGCCTTATCCGACCTGTATATATTTCAGTATTTACTTTTTTAAAAACCTCATGGTTATCCAGCTACAGACCATGTCGAATATGGTGGGCCACCCTGTATACTTAAACATACAGCAGGTATCAACATTTTAACTGGTGTTTTTTTTTATTTTACTAACAAATTTTATACAATTGAATGGTAAATAAATCCCTATTTAGAATATAATAATGGAATGCAAATAAAAATAAGCAGTGACAACAAACAAAATACTTGACTAACCTGCAAGATACTAAGCTATAATTTTATCTATAATTAATTTAAGAAATAATTAAATAGGACAATTAGAAAAACACTAAATGTGTCTGTTCATAAGTTAATAATAAAGAAGATGCAGGGTATTTACGTTAAAAAATATTCGTAAAGTCTAAGTGCTAATTGATGTCAATCAAAGAAAAAAGTAAACAATATAATGCTGGGCATATGGGTGGCTTCAACTTTGGACCTCATTTGCAATCACTGAGATGAAATAGGCCTTTGGTTTTTTTTTTTAACCAGATTATTAATTATTATTATGCAAAAAGATAATGCTAACTGTTCCAACAAAATCCAGATATTAATTTTGCTTTAAAGTGAATTGAAATAATAAAAATATTCAGTAGTTCAAATCCCACTCAATTGGTGTAATCCTTTAATGCTCTAGAACCGCCTGAATCCTTTCTTGAACTGTCAAGAGTGTCAAAACTGTCAAAAATACAATAGACTGCAATTAAAAGGAATACTTTTGGTGTCGTTCTGGGCGGTTCTAGACCCTTAAAGGAATACATTAAAAGTCACCAGCAAAGTGACTGACCACCAACTTTCATTAAAATGTTTAGAGTGATATCACAGATATTACATTAAAATTGATAAAGATGGGTCCATATTTAATTCATTCTGAAAGCGATGCCGCCAAGTACACAAAAAATGGTAAAGTAAAGAAACCCTTTTCTGAACAATAATTTATTGCAGCAAAAATATTTAACCCGACGAGTTTCTAGTACCACGCCACGTGCCACCGGTTTTATAGTAGGACAGAGGCGAAATAAGAGAATGTTTTATAAGTAGGTGATGTGTTTTAGCAATGTATATTTTACTATTTATCTAAAAATATGTAATCAGGCTCTGTCCGAGGCTATGTGCATTCGAAAAGGTTTGTTTACTTTATCATTTTTTGTGTACTTGGCAGCATCGCTTTCAGAATGAATTAAATATGGACCCATCTTTAATTTTTTGAAAACTTTCTAACTCTATTTTAAAAGTTAAGACATTTAAAACATTTTTGCTGTTTTTTTTTGCTAAACCACCTTAAATGATTAGCTTAGCATCTAATTCTGAAACATCCTGTATTAAAACAAAAATTGGATAAGTTTTAGGACCCATAAAATAGTTTTGCATCAGAGTCAACCCTGAGAGACAAAACTGTAGCTTTGCACCTTACAGGTTAGTCAAGGTGGTTGCCAAATCTTACACTATGATATACAGGGTGTCCAGTAACTAGACAAACTTTAAAGGGTGATTCTAATATGAAAAATATTTAAAAAAACTTCATAGAAACATGTCCAAATTTTGTATCCGTGAAGTTTTAAAAATTTTAAAAACTTTCGTTTTTTAAAAAATGGTTTTATACCAATTTGTAACGTACAAGAAAAAAAATCTTGACTTTTTTTAATGCAATGTAGGGTTTTGAGTAAATACATACCAACCATTTATTGGCATGGTCCTCATTTAACTCTACAGTACAAAAATATATAATAGCCTCAAAAATAAATAAATTTAAAAAAATTAATACCAACCTTCCAAACTTTGCAAAGATTTGCGTGCAATGCTACCAGCAGATCTGCAGAAATGAGAAGGCTTAGTTCCGTTACGTTTGCGGGTACCAAAGATTTTGGTAACTGATCCTACACCGATGGGTGATCTGATGTAGATGTGTCTGATAACGGCAGCACAACGTACGTAGTACCAGTCGGGGTCATAGGGAGCCAATTCCTTGGCTCTGGAAGTCTTAACTAGATCAATCCATTCTGGTACACGTAGTTTACCAGTTCTGCAAGAAATTATAACATAATAGATAGATAGATATTCTTTATTTTCTCAGTAACTTATAGTACATAGATATACCGGGTGTTGCTCCGTCGAGCGGGACATAGGGAATCCCATATAAATTTTGAAGTGGTCCAATATTGGCTCCCCTAATTATTTTAGAAGAAAATATATTGAGGATTTTTTAAAGAGCACAAAAAGTTGTACCCAGTGTACAAATTTCAGCTCTTCTCAGTCCGCCAGCTAAGAGATAAATGCTAAAATAGTTACAAATCTCCTATCTTCTTACCCGCCTTGTATTATTAGAAGTTTATAATAAAATACTAGAAAAATTATTTAACCTCTTATTCTCAAGTTGTCAGATCAATGTCACATCATTCTTAAATAATAAACCACTTAAATCAAGAAAAAATCACTATTATAAAATGGTTTTACCAGGGAAATAGTTATCGAAGAGTAGCGGACATTTGCAGCCTACAGGCACAGTAATCAATAATTGCAAATGTGAAGAAAACCGACGTGATCTTTCGCCAAACGATTTTTTTCTATGGGGACATTTAAAAACTAAGCTAAAATAAAAAATATGAAAATTTAGTCCAGCTAAGGAATGCTATTTCCGCTGAATGTGCCAGAATATCGATGTACCAACTAGCTAACGTAAGAAATGATTTTTATAATCATTTGGGTTATTGTCTGGCAGTTAATGGAGGAATATTTGAGCATTTGATTAAATCCGGATATTTTCGTCATAAATTGTCTTCTAAATGTAGAAAAATTTGTTTTCTTGTCTTGCATAACTGTGAGTGCATGTGTTGGAATTAGCTGTAAACTAAAATAAAATGCGAGGATTCTTTTTGAAATTCCCGTATAAAATTGTTCAGTTTTGGCAATGACATTATAAATTAATGATCTAAATTGTCACTAAGAAATCGATATGGTGTTTTTATTGTTGATTTCTAGAGTACAGGCTTCATAATGAGATACTACGTTGCAGAATTATTAAGCAGTTTACTCTTTACTGGTTGGTTGAAAAATGCTCAAATTTTCATTTTGGGAGGAACTTACTGTGCTCTTCAATAAGTCCTAATAGAATTTTTTTCTAAAATAATTAGGGAAGCCAATATTTGACTACTTCAAAATTTACATGGGATTCCCTATGTCCCGCTCGACGGAGCAACACCTGGTATACATATGGTGACATATACATATACTTGCACTGACGTTTTAGCATCGTCAACAAATTACAATAAAATTTAAATATTTAAAATAATTACAAAAATATTAAAATATAAAATAAAACAATTAAAATGTGACATAAGGTAAATTGTAACACAGAATAAAATTCCATGAAGCAACTACAATACATTATTAAAATTAAACTCATAGTATTCTGCCAAATTGTATGGACATATCTCTATCAATAACTTTTTGTTGAAATTCTAAATTTATTTAGACCAAAATTCTTATTTTTTTGTGGAAGCTGATTAAATAACTTTATTGAAGTTATAGAGAAATTTTTTGTGTTAATGTCAATCGGTGAGTGGGTATTATCACTTTACTTTTATGTCTTGTGTCATAATCAAAAACAGAACTATGAGTACTAAATGTGTTTGGATTGGTTTTGACATATATACAAAAGGCATTGATGTATGTATAGTCCTGGCAGAGTCAGTATGTTAAATTTCCTAAAATATTCTCTACAATAATATATGAGATTCAGATTTTTCTCTATTGTATGGACTCTCTGCAGCCATTAATTAATTGAAGTAGAAGACATGGAATTAGGTATTAAAAAGTCATAAATCCCCTACAGCATGGCTTGAGCAAGAAAAGTAAGCAAATGTAAGTTAGGGATTATTAATAGGAGGAACAAAATTTCTTTTAAAAAACTAAATAAATGTTGTTAACAAATTGAATTAAGAAAACTAAGGGTTGTGGAAGACACCATTCCCCAGAAATGAGAGAAATATTCCAAATAAGGTCGGATTTGGGATACAAAGAAGGGAACATACAACTTTAAGCTTAAAAGAGTAAACTGTCATGGCTATAGAAATGCTGAAATTAACATTAACTTGTTTTAACCCATCAGAAAGTGCACTTAGATATCATTTATGGTAAAAAATTTACACTTCAATTTTGTTGTACGAATGTTGGATTACTTTTACTACTTTTATAAATACTGAATTATCATTTTTAGAGAGCCCATATAATAAATATAAAAAAAAACGTCAGACACCATAAAATGATATATCTTGAAGAGTAGGTTGGTAAAGTAACTTCAATTTTGGTAATTTTCTAGAAACCTGCGGCAACTCCGATTTTAACGAAATTTGGTATACGGTGGTTTTTGGTCCGCTGATCAAGAATTTTTTGGCGGAAACGTTTCGTTCTCGAGATATTCATCATCAAATCAAATTTGAACTAAGCTTATTTTCACTATATTCCCCCTTCTTGTTGCACACAATTCTTGATTTAAAGCTAAAATGTCATACAATATTCGATTTTCAGCTTTTAAAACCCCGTTTTTCTACGTTTTTACATTATTTTTGCATTAAATTGCGTTGCTTTTCTTTGATAATGCGGCAACCATACATACACATAGGGCTTCATGGCACACTGGGATTAAAATAAGTCAAAGTATAGCTATGCAATTTAATGCAAAAATAATGTAAAATACGTAAAAAAACGGGGTTTTAAAAGATGAAAATCAAATATTGTGTGCCACTTTTGCTTTAAATCAAGAATTGTGTGCAAAAAGAAGGGGGAATATTGTAAAAATAGGATTAGTTTAAATTTCAAGTCTGATGGTGAGTATCTCAAGAACGAAACGTTTCCGCCAAAAATTCTTTCAAATTCGTGATGAGCGCCGCAAAAACCCTGTATACCAAATTTCGTCAAAATCGGAGTTGCCGCAGGTTTCTAGAAAATTACCTCAATTTTAAGTATTGTTTTTTATTTCATTAAAATTAATGGTCAGATAACCTTATTATGTATACTCCTATAGTTTCCTAAAGATTTTTAGTTGGATGGAGGATAGAAATGCTTTTTTGTTGTTTGATCTAAAATTCTGATAACAACACATAATAATCCATTCTTAAATACCTAATATAAAACACTAGAAGTAGAATGTTTACAGGAAAAAAATCATATTTTTGTAAAAACACAACAAGTTTTAAGATCGTTAAAACAATTAATTAAAATGCTATATCTACAGCACTAGTAAATACTAGAGAAATAATTCCAAATCAAGGGTGTTCTCTAAATTAATTCAATTGTAAATTTTAATGACTTACTGCAGCCACATTTTATTGCCATTTCCAAAAGGCCACTAAATTAAGGCCAGGTTTATATCACAATTTTAGTATTAATAATAACATTAATATTAGTATTAAACTAAATTCAATTTGGCTATTTTTATGACATTATTAAGCTACATTTAAAAAAATATATAATGAAACTTGGATGACAAGGAATCACTCGTTTAAAATTTTTGATTGCACATAAGCAATTATTATTCTTTCTTATTTTAGTATTAAACTTTGATTTTAGAGAATTTTAAAGTTGCTTCTTAAAATCAAAATTAAGTTTGTTTAAAACATTTCAGTTTAAATGTATTACTACGTTTATATCGAATTGTTTAAGCTGGCTTGAAAACAAAGCGGCTTTGAATCGATTTCCAAGTCTACGTGTTTACTTCGGTGGCTTGAAAGTCAATTGAAAATCGAGGTCAAACATATTTTGGGCCATCGCCTAAGCATGCGGCAGATTTGCATCCAACTTCACAATAGACATTAAATGAAAAACAAACCTCACTTTTTATTTCGTCTCGTTTTGTGTGCTGTTGTTGGTGTGAGCGTGTTTTAAAGTTTTTTCACCGAATTTTCAACTCATATTTTTTATAAAAATGTCTAAATCATATATGAAATTGACACTGATGACGTTCGAGAAAGCATTCACCTTACGTTAGGAGGTTATTAAACCCACTTGAATCATTTATATCATGTTTCTATTCAGCTTCAGTGAAGTCAACCCTACCTATTTTGAGGCTTGACTCAAATGATTCAAATCATTTTCAAGCTCGTTTATATCGCTTTTTTCAAGGCACTTTAACTGTAGCTAGCTTCAACTATTTGATATAAACGTAGTATATCCTTAATATTATGTCCACAATTATTGTTTTTATAAACATGTGTCATTTTTAATAAATAAAACACACAAACTTCAAAAATAAACTCAGAACTATTAGCACTATTGTACAAAACTAATGTACCATAGATTAAGGCACTAAGTAATGAACTAAAAAATGGACTAAGACCAAAATACTGAGCATATCCAGTGCTGTGTCAAAGGTATACAAAGAATTGCAAATTTTTATACCCACAGTGGGTAAAAATATCAGGACGGTACGTTTTTAAATTTTTATTATTTAGAATAACTGCTTTAATTGACAACTTTTATAAGAAGAATTTTTGGTAACTTTGCTTCTTTTTGTAAGGTTAACAAGCTGTTAAAATTAATTACTTTAACTTCGAGAACACCCTGTATATCACTAAGTTATTCAAGACACTGG
The DNA here is from genome assembly GCA_014170235.1 of Listronotus bonariensis. Taxonomy (NCBI): domain Eukaryota; kingdom Metazoa; phylum Arthropoda; class Insecta; order Coleoptera; family Curculionidae; genus Listronotus; species Listronotus bonariensis. The sequence continues at coordinate 9,729 of JACEGR010005646.1, forward strand.
CCTACCTTCAGCTTATGTCAAAGTTTATCACCATTAATAGTATTATGTGCTTGTTGAATAATAGGTATAGGTACTATTTTAATTTTGCTCAGTATTTTGGAATACCTAATATATTATTGTAAAGGGATAAATAAACACCAAAACAATATCCTATTGCTAAAAGGTAAATTAAAAAGTACAGATGTACCTAAATAGGTGTGTAAAATAAAAGGTAACTTACTTTTTGAGAAACTGGGAAAAGGCCTTTACAAATTTGTGTTGATCAACGTCTTTCAATGTCACCGAAGGCATTTTCTAAAAAAAAGTATTATTAGATTAAAAATGTGTTAAAAAAATCGACTTCGATGGTAAAATTGAATAATGAAATGTAATGGCGGACAGCATGCACGCTGTTTTCTAACCTACAAATAACTAATTTCTTAATAATTTTAAATTAAGCTTAAAACTTACAAGTAACTTAAAATTATATTAATTATAAAAGTTAGGCAGACACATATAATACAAAAGTTGGTTAAAATTCTTTTAAAAACTTGTAAAGAACTTAGAAAATAATTTCTAACCTGTCTGTTGTCACTCGATGACGCACGAAAAAGGATATACGTAAAAATAATTGAAGTTAGCTTCGAACCGTGAGCATTAGCCACGAAACAAAAAAAAAGAAGAGGATGAATTGATAGCGTTTTTCATTTGTAGAACTAGTGTGGTTTAAAGCGTGTACTCAATTATCCTGAATTTTAATTTTGTAATCTATTTAGCCCCTTTCAAGAAAACAATTTAATTAGTTTAAATGATACTTATTCGATTACTGCAGGCTAAAGAGCAGTGTATGTCAGCCTTTTAAAAGTCATTAATGGTAGTTTTATTCAACTCCTTCTACAAAAAAAATGGGTTTTTGTTTTTTTTTAAATAAAGAAGTAAAAATATTGTCCGTAAGGTATATTATATATTTCTTCTTAGTGTAGCTTACATTTTGCCCCTCTCACCCGACCAATCAGTTCGCAGAGCGAGAGTCAAGACTGCCTCTAGTAGGCATAATACTTTAACGATAGAATTAAAGTTTGCAAAAAAAAGAAAAAACCTCATTAACCTATACGTATTTGCAGATTATTTAAATTATTTGATTTGACTATACCGGTATGGAAACCAAACTGTCGTCCATATCAAATCAAGCACTGAATCCCTTTCACCGACTTGCTTTATACTAATATTAACTATAATTTTAATCTCCTATGGTCGGCCAGTTGGTTTCCACAGGGGTTTTCCAGTGACGAAAATTTTGGTGCATCACGCTCCAGAGCTTGAAGCTCTTGAACTGCTCTGAAAAGTTAGTCACTGGAACGCATCCGCAAGGACAGAAAGCTCCAGCTGGTAAAAAACTTAACCTTACTTTAAGTAATTTTAAAATTTCGTTTTTGTTGTGAAAACAAGGTGGATTAATGGATTATTTATTTATTCTCTCTTTGATTCATCTAAAACCACAGTATAAAGGTCTCCAGTTGTGGGATCTGTAATATCTAATTCCATTCTAAACAAATAATAATTTTAAAGATCTATCCTAACCTTAATAAACAAACTTTTGACGTTTGGAGCACGAAACACCTAAAGGGGGTTGGTGCATGAGAGGCAAGGAAAGGAAAACGGAGCAGTTAAGGTGCATAAGACTTTCCGTCACTGGAACGCCATAAAGTAGAACGAAATGCTCCTGAGCTACTCGGGAGCGCTCTGTTTGCGTCACTGGAAAGCCCCTCACACCTGTATTATATTTAATTACTGGAGGTTAACCGATTTCTGATACGACATTTCTTTAACCTTTTTTTTTCCGTGATTTCGGTTATTACGGTTATAAGATTTCAGTCACAAAAAAATGCCTTATCTATTTTGACACAAACAGCTGATTTGACGTTTGACAAATTTTATGACGTTTTGTTTTTAATCAATTTAAAAATATCCCAACCAAGTTAGTTATCTAACCAATTCGTGGCGATAATCAAGTTCAAACTACTGGGTAGAGGACGTCCTATTTGTCATTTAACTTGTAAAGTGTTCGTCCTAAATTCTATAAATTAATTAAAATGGTAAGTAGAGAAAATTTTTGTTATAATAACCTCTTTAAATGTATTATTAAATACTTAATATTCTCTTTTTTTGTCTATTATTACATAACTTGTTTTAATTAAAATCAGGCAATTATGGAAGAAATAAATTATAAAGTTCTAATTCAGTATATGTCCAAACTGCAGGGTACTAATATCTTGAAAACAAAACGTTTCTGACTAAAAAATTTTTCTAATTCGTGATCAGCGCCCCAAAAAACCCGTATACCAAAGCAAAATCGGAGTGGCGGACACTTTCGAGACGATTACTCTTAATTGTATAAATAGGATGTAAAGTTTATATAAATAGGTTTGAAATTGCTCCATTTCTAAAATATGTGGTGTTTTTTTTTTCAGAACTGGGATTTTTACTTATATTTTCCGAAGGGGTTTTTGATTTAAATTATATTTGGTACAGTTAGAACACTGACCAAAATACACCTTTTAAATTTTCAGTCTATGATTTGAATACTAGAAATTAATACAGTATTATGCTTTTACTTATTATAGCTTTAAAGAAAAAAGACAATAAAATATACTAAGTAACCCAAAAATTTGTAATTGTAATTGTATTTGTAAATAATACTTATATAAGAAAAATAAACATAATATGAAATAAAACAGCATGTTTTATGCTGTATACTTTTCTAGTCTTTATGTTCACAAAATCCATAACCAAATAAGCTATATCCAATCCATCATACATTTCATTTTCTATAGACATAAGTGCCAAATTAGTTAGCCTTTCTTGACTTGAAACTTGCGGCCAATTCGACCCTTTACCCTCCCATAAATCATCCAACTCGAACTATTGCCCCAGTTCTTTATAAAATGCCCCTTAATATTTTTACGACTAAGCAGTCCATCCTTTCTTCTCTTAACACCAAGAACTTGTCTGGGCTGGATGGCATCTTTTCTTAACACCAAGAACTTGTCTTGGCTGGATGGCATTTCAGTCGACGTTAAAAAATAATGTGCTCCAGAACTTGCATCTATTTGAACTCGGCTCTCTCGAATTTCTTATGACAGGTATTTTTCCATAGAGATAAAAAGCTGCATGTGCTCAACCAACCCTCAAACAAAGGATCTAAAACTCTTTCATCCAACTATAGAGCTATTTTACTTTTCGCAAATTCCATTCACAGTTTTTTTGACGATAGTACCCGCCACTCCCGTTTTCAGGTTCTCAAACCAAAGCCTGGCTTGAAGAGCAAATGCAGGGCGATGCAGATATCTACCTTAATCTAATATTACATTGGGCAGCCAATAGGTCGTCCAGTTTAATGCATCCAAAACACAATAGAGTATAGTTTATTAATATTTTATTTGAAAAATTTCTGCCCAGAAACATCGCGCCTTGTACCACATGGTAGGCACGTCCCTGGACGGGTTTTTAAATAATTACCATTTATTGTAACCTTCTTGGTAGTTAAAATATTAATTATTTGGTACATCATACTTGTTTTCAGATGTTTTTTAAGAAAGTCATCAAAAATATCATTTTTTTTCAGGAAAATATTGTTTTTGAGATATTTATTATAATTTCCAACTTTTTTCACACACACTTATTGATTTTAATACTAAACTGACATGTAATACTTTAAAAACAAATGTTTTTTTAAACTGTATATTTTATTAAATATTTTGTGCAAATTTAGTGTTCAAAAAGAGAAAAATAGTGTTTGGGTCGATAAGCAAAAATTACCATTATTTTTTGTATATGGATTTGGACGCTGGTCACGAATCTGAAAGAATTTTAAGCCGGACGGGTTTTATTTTAAGATATCCTTTTAAAACTTTCAATCCAAGTAACCTTATTTTCAATGTATTCCCCTTTTTTTTTGCATAATATTCTATCACACTAAATTGGCACACAATATTGTAAAAAATTCCCTTCAAATATTTTGTTTGTCGGCTTTTTTCTGGATTTTTTCTTTAAGTAAAGTACATAAAAACAAGTTTGAAAAAGAGTTTCTAAAATATTAGCTTTATTCGCGGGTTTGATTCCGAACCGGTTCTGGGACTATTCGCATGCGCAGTGAAAAAGCAGCGTTCGCGGTAAGTAAAATCCCGAATTTTTAGTAACAGTTCTGTGTTCGCGGGTTACACTGGAATCAGTTCGTTACCGATTCGTAACCTGATTAGCAGTCCTGGGATTTTTGTTGGAACTAAAATTTCAGTTCGGAATTTCATGGGCTTTGTCGATATGGTCAGCTGTTTTCTGTTTTTGTGGTACCGAAATAAACCGTTATATTACAGTTTATTTGTTTCTGTCACTTTTTATGCGGGTTAATATACCTGTTGAATATTTTTTTATATTTTTGTGATTCTGAGCGTATATAAACAAAGGATTTTTAATTGTATTCAGTATGATTGTATGTATGCAATAAAATAAATAAAGATTTAATTAAAAAATATAGACATTATTAGAAGATTTTACTATTTCTTGTTGTTTGAATTTTATCTTTAGTTAAATACACATACTTATGTTAAAAACGAGAGGAGGCAGGGAATCCCTCGTCTTCCGACGAGAGACCTCGAGTAGCTTTCGACAGTATAACAATTTACCTTTTTGTTTGAATTTAATTTTTTTGTGTAGTATCCAATTTAACCATAAAAATCCTAATCAAAAGGCTAGGTTAGAATACATCCTCAGCTGTATAGAAAGTCGTTCGCGGTAAATAAAAATTCCGAACTAATAAATAACTAGACATGCGCTTTAAAACAATTCTAAACCAGTTCGGTTCTGGTTCAGAATCGGTTCATTACTAGACCCGCGAACAAAGCTATTGTGTACCAATTTAGTGAAATCAAGATGTGTGCAAGAAAGAGGGAAACAAGTTAAAACGAGTTAAGTTAGATTTTCCACTTTGACGATGGGTATTTCGAAAACGAAATTTTTCCGACTAAAATTTTCAGAATCATAATCACCGCCCGAAAAATTCCATGCATACATGAACAAAATCGGTGTTGCCGCAATTAAGATTAATTAAGAGTTTGCCAACATTTTGTACACATATTTTGCTGATACCCTTTATAATTATAAATTGTTTGTATAGAAACAGTGACCACTGACTAGCTTTTTTTTATATTTGTAATAATTGACTAAACGATTTTAAAACATGTCCTGTGCCAAGGTTTTCTATTAATAAAATTAAAAAACACTGTTTATCTTTCTTTACATCAAAGCAATGAAATTAAGTAATCTTTATCGTCATTTTAGTTTTAAAAATGCTTATCAGTCAGGCAAATATAATATACTTGGCAAACGTTTTAATGTCAACAGATATAGTACCATATTTAAGATAATGAACATTTAAATTAAAACTTCTATATTTCATCGGTTTGTTTCAAACTTTTTCATATAAAAATGGACAAAAATCAAATGTATTTAAATCTGGTGAAAATGGTGGATATTTTACTGGCACCTCTTTTAATTTATTTTACTTTGGTATAGAAAAGGTAGCGATCAGTTTTACCTGCCCAAATATTTAAAAGAAATATTAATGCTGATGATGTGCAACTTTAATAGCATGTACCTTGACCCTATATTGTAATAAAGCCATTAGAAGTTCTAGCCAATTAGAAAAATTAGGTTAAATTATTTACTGTATTTTGTTACTAAAGTGATATTAGGATTTAAGTTATTGTTTAAATAATATGTTGGATATTTTTAAAAATACGTATATATGGAGCTTCAAATCAAAACGCAGTTTTTAATAAAACACAATTATAAGAGTGTCTTACAATTTTTACTTCACGTTTTATTATTTATGTTTAAAAAGTCTTTTAATTGAAATATATTATATTATAAATAAATAAATTTCGATCAAAAAACTTTTTAAAATTCATTAATAGAAAACGCGCAGTAAAAATTGTGTGGTGTTCTAAAAAATGCCTTTTATCTAAAACTGCGTTTTGATTTGGGGCTCCACATATAATTTTTGTACCTACAAAAGAACACATAGGCAATGTGAGAAACAGAGACAGTCTAACGTGAATACCGGCATGTAAATATATTTGATTGGTGACTAATTGTACATTCTTTGTTGCTGGCCGATATACCATTAATTATTGGTTATACAGTATTTGTATGCGTACTTTAAATATCTTGTGTATTAGAAATTTTGACATGTTATATAGAGTTTTTGTTTGTAAAATTATCTTTCTCGAAAATCCGTGCAGTTTATTGACTATTATCTCGAAAAATTTTAAACTTTTTTTTAATTTAATGAAATGAAATGAAATGATTTTATTGTCATACATATTCCAAAAAGGACATAGACAACGTCATTAGTTACATAGAAAAAAAAATATAAAAATAATAATAAAAATACTAATATAAATGTAAGTCCTTAAATTTCTAAAACAAAACTAATCCTAAATACTAAAGAAATAAATAACAAACAACATAAGATTATAAAACTTATGTACATAAACTGATCATTATTAATAAAAATAAAAACAAATCCAGATCCAAAAAGATGGGACTTAAAAATATTTATAAGAACAAGAACAACAGAGAGCTAGAAATATGTAAAAAACTTCTAAAGTTTGAAAATTATTGCAAAATAAATGTAAAAACGAATTAGAAAGGAATAAAAATGATTCTAATATTTTTTCCATAACTTTTGAGGCAAGATATGTAGGTATAGGTCAAGATCGTTTAACTAGGTAAGGTTGCCTCATAAGCCATGTTGCAATGGCGGACCATACGTCACATATGTATTTTGCTCATTATTTAATGAAGTTTTTAACAGTGTATTTTGTGTTTTTATCAATATTAAAGAAATACTTTTAAATACTGTTAATTCCAGTTGTTACCGTAATTTCTTTATTTCCTATTAATAAATTATTTAACAATGATTATTCTAGCTGATTTTTAAATATTGTATATCGCGCTCTTTCGCCCTCATAGTATTATCCGTCTAGACATCCTTGTTGGCGCCAAGGAACCAGCAGTGCGGTACATATGTGACGTAATGAGGCAACCTTACCTAGTCAAATGATCTTGGGTATAGGTATTGTTTTTACGAAAAACAAACTGACGTCAAAACCTTAAAATAAGCACAGCTAAAAACATTTTCAGATGTATATTTTTTTAAGGTATACTATTGTTCATGGATTTTTGCGGTTTTTTGTTTTATATTGGATCATTTTTATTTTTTATATGAAAAGAAGTGGTCCCAAATATTAAAAATCCGCTCGTATCTATTTGTTAACATTTCCTTTTTATCTTGTTGTTTGCTCATTTAATTGAGATAAATATTCGGCTTGGGTTCCAGTTTTATGTAATTTAAAAATAGATTATTCACCTAGAAACCATTTATCAACAATAAATTATATTAATAATTTAAATTTTTAAATAAAAAAGGAATAATATAATGTGTGGGTGAATGACCGTAGAGATTAAGAACAACAAAATCGAGGGGAATTTGTCAATAGTATACAGGGTGTTTAGTTGAAGGGCTCTTTTATAATTTAATGCCACGAAAAAAGTTAAAATATACATAGTCCCGGAAATGCATTATTTACAAGATACAAAGTATTAAATTTTTTACAAAAATTTAGTTATTTATTATTATTTTAAATTTCCCTTTATCAATTGTCTTCAAATTTAGTAGTGTTATTTACAGTACTAGGGGGCTAATTTGGACTTAATTCGATTAAATTTATTAAATCCAGTGGCGTCTCGAGCGGCACCTAAAGAAATATATCTGACAAAACAATGTACGCCACTGGCTTTCATGCAATTATAAACATGTTTTATTTAGATTAACCAAATAAAAATGAGGCTTTTTTTACCCTGTTTTTTTTTCATATCTTGATTGGTTTTTGAGAAAAAAACATTTTATTACATATCTTTGGACCACCAAAGAAACATAGAAAAGAGATTAAAAACTCTTTATTTAGTAAAATTCGATGGATAGGATGTTAATATTGTTTAATTTTTTGTTGTTGTTGTTGTAGTTTCATAATTGTAAGGAAATATTATAAAAGAGTATATTGTGCAACAAGTTTCAAAAAGACTCTTTACCCACAAGTATGACGTTTGTGCACTTGCCGTTGGCGTCAGAGTCAGTTTCAAACTTGTTACACACGATACTTTTTCTTCGACAGCAGAAAATACTGATTATTGTGTGATTTTTATTATTTTTATTTTTTAACTTCTGACAGGACTGTGTGAAAAATTTTTATACGCCGTGTGATAAGTTTTCATACACTTATGTCAAAAGTAAATGACAGAAAGTAAAATATTTTTGACTGGTTGACATGTGAAAAATTTTTACACGGTAGTATCATACATCATGTGAAATAAGTCATTTTCAGATCCTGTTTGACGTGCGTCTTTAGACACTTTTCATAGCAGTCGTAGAAAAAATACTTTTCTTGTGTCGTGCAGAGATACACAATTTAGCGGATTTCATTTTTTTTCTTTTTTCAAATACAAAGCAAGTTACGAAAAAATATTAAAAGAAGAAAAAGTTCATTTTAATATGCTTAATTTAAATAAAATATAAAAAATGCACGAAGGAAACACCGTGTATACATTGTGTCCATGGTACACTACACTTGTATTTTTTAAGATTTCAAAAAATAGGTACCTACTCTTCATAACATTTTTTATTTCATGTGAAATGCTAAAAGCTATAATAAAAGTCGCCTTAAGATATATGAAGTGATTCAAAATCGCGAAAATATTACTTCAAAAGTAAAAAAACAGAAAAAAATGGTTTTAAAACTATTTAATTTAATGACCTAAAAAAGTAATTAAAAGCATATTGTAAAATTTTCTTCTGCCTGAGCCACACTTCAAAATAATAGATTTTTTTACACAACTTTCCAAGTTAGGCTTGCTAGCGCCATATAACAAGCTTCAACTAGAAAATTTTTGAGAGTGTTTAGACTACTGAGACTATTACATGTTCGGATAACTGAATATTTGCATTAACATGTAGTAAAAATTAAAGAGATAGTTATGAAATATGTGTCGAACTAACAATAACTTTTCCTCTCTAATCAGACTATCCCCATATTTATTAAAAAATACGTGTATGCTATTTACAATAAATCCATATTATTATCTTTTGCAGGCTGAACCTCTACGCGTAGTTGTCACTGGCGCTGCCGGTCAGATCGCCTACTCTCTCCTCTACATGGTAGCCAAGGGTGATGTCTTTGGACCCAACCAGCCCCTCATTTTGCATTTGCTCGACATTCCACCCATGATGGGTGTCCTCGAAGGTGTCGTTATGGAATTGGCCGATTGCGCTTTGCCCCTTCTGCATGGAGTCGTTCCCACCGACGACCCTGTTGTCGCTTTCAAAGACGTATCTGCTGCGTTTTTGGTTGGTGCCATGCCCCGTAAACAAGGTAAGGAAATGTATCTTGGGATGTTATGCTCTTAGAATTATTTCTACCAAACTTGATTTTCCACTACTAAAAACTAGTTATTTAACATTAATTGAATCAATAATAAGATTTGGTATTTTTTCTGGGGAAACTCTAGTCAAAATCTGTTAAGCTCAGTTTTTATTTTGCAAAAAGTGCTATAAAAACTATTTGCAAAATCAAATTTAGGGAATTTTGCAAACCTTTATTTATTAAACATAAGATATTGACACTGACATCTATTTTTATATTGGAAACTGTATGTTTAATATATAAAAAATATTGGTCCCCAGTAGACGAAGGGATCCAAGGACAACAGATTTCTGCATCTTCATCACCAGTTGTTCGGGTGTATTTTTACATGCTGGAATGTACCTCATTTCCCTTAATATGTTATTCTTCATGCCTCCCAAAATGCCAATTATCAGGACAACCAATCGCACGGTATACTCCGGATAGAGCCTCCGAAGTTCGCCAAGAAGATCTTGATATTTGGCTCATTTCTCCCGTTCTTTTATATCGATGATAAGTTTCCGCTGAGGCGGAGAACTCTATTACATACATGGTGTGGTTTGTCTTATCAAGGAGAACGATGTCGGGTTTATTCGCTTGAATTTGATGCGTTGTTGGGAACGCGTAGTTCCAGTATATGCGACAGTTGTCATTTTCCACTACCGCCTCAATGTCTCCGGGAGCAAACGGCAGTATTGCTGTTTCATCGATGCCGTAGTAATGCCTCAGGTGATAGTAAAGTACCCGAAGAGCGTCATTATGCCGATGGATGTAGCTAGTGACAGCATGCACTGGACAAGCTGACAATAAATGCATAAGGGTTTCGGGTTGCTGTCGACAGGCTCGACATGCGGTGTCACGAACGTTGGAAAATTGGCTTCGGTACACCAATGTGTTTATCACCCCATCTTGGCATGCTAGTAAGAATCCTTAGGTCTCAGACTTAAGCTTGGCGGATTTCAAAACCCAAACGTAAGCTTTCGAGATAGATCGAGTCTATTGATGTTTCTGTAAAAACTCCGTGCTGCGGCTTATTGATGTGATCTTCTAAGAGCATCCGTTGTTCGGCTCTTTTAACTGCAGCTGTTACAGCACTAGACTCCTGTCTTATAAGTGATTGGTCGTCATTAGAATCTATTTCAAATCTGAGACCGAATTTCTCCGCGGCTCGCTCGGCTGCCTTGAACAAAAATGCTCCAACATTGGCCATCTCATGTTCTTTTACTAACTGCAGCAGGATTATTTTATTTATTATTATTATTATTAATTGGTACTCAATATTTGATTTACACCCTTTAAAACTCGGTCTTTCCAATACAAAACACTGACACTCGTACACATTATGCAATCGGTCGTATAGCAAATTTTTACCCAGCCCAACTTCCATGCGATCAGACCGTGTCGTACAACTTATTAAACGACAATTCCACAGTTATCGTGTGAGCCGTTTTAACATTTCGATGAAATTTTGTACAGAGCCCCTATGCGTTAAGAGCCATATTTCTTATTATTTTTAAAGAAAAAGATGGTACGCCACTGTTTTTCATTGGAAAAAATAATATTTAAAATTTACAATTTCCGTTTACTTCCGAGCGAATTTGATCCTTTGGTTTCCAGACGCATTTTTTTTCGCGTAAAAAATTAGGGGTAACAACTATATTAGAAATCATTCATACCTATTACAGTTTGCAGAAGATACGGCTATAATTTCACATAACTCAACGACAAGCAGAGCTATAGAAACGCTACAAAGTTCAATATTATCAGTTGAAGAATGGTTTAAAAATGGAGACTGGAGGCAAATCCAACAAAATCACAACTTCTTCTTTTTAACCATAAAGTTACAGATAATTCTCCGCATGTAACACTCTGTAATCAGCCAGTAAGACCTAAAGTCACTGCAAAATATTTGGGCATCCAGCTTGACTCAAAGTTAAATTTTAAAAGTCACACCTACCTCACGAAAAACAAAGTCATAACACGCGCAAAGTATTTTAGGTCCTTAACCTTTAAAAATGAAGAAATCAACATAAAAACAGCAGCAAAAATCTACAAATCGATCTGTAGACCAGTACTGGAATATGCGCATGTGTTGTTATGTAATGCTAGACCATCAGTCCTCGAAAGTCTAAGTGTAGCTGAAAGATCAGCCTTAAGAGCAATAATAAAGATGCGCCATCCAGAAAACCCACTGCACAATCCCAGCAACCAACTCCTTTATCCGAAAACCGATATACAGCCTATTGAACAAAGATTAATGGATTTGACACAAAAGTTTGCAGCCAAGCCAAAGAATAGAGAGCTAATTGAAGATTTGTGTTTAATCAGAAGTACCAGAGACTCTAGATTTAAATTTCCTAAGAGAACAATATTTGAGGTTTTAATAGACTATAACAACTAAATGCTCACTATTATGAATTTTTTCCATAAGATTGTCATTTATATATTTTACTAATTTTTTTCTGTTAAATAGAATATATTATTTTTAATTTCAAAAGGTGATATAAATTGTATCAAATAATAACTGTAAATATACTGTGGCTGAAGGACTTCGGTCGAAGGCCATTTGGGAAACCAATAAATAATAATTTTTCTGCAAGGTGATATATTTGATAGTAGATGGCTTTTGGTAGTTTGAAGACCCTCTTGCAAAAAGCATTTAACAATAAAGTAAAATATTTAAAGAAATGAATCCTTGTGTCCTTTATTTCTTATAGAATTTCGTGCGAAAAAAAAATTTGGTAGAAAAATTTATTTTAAGCCCATAAAAATACATTTATGTTTAACCCATCTATTATTGATCTGTAATACCTTAGAAACGGAATATGTTATGGTAGCAATAATACCTGCTATCACACCTAGGGCATTATAAGCGGGCATTATGATAATGCCCGCTTATAATGCCCTAATGCGCTAATATGGAAATTTTATTGCTTATCCAATTTTATTTCTCTAACAATAAAGATCAAGTTTATACAAACATATGTATTAAAATAAAATCAATAACTTACCAGTTCCTGAAAATATGCCATTAAAACGGTTTCGATTATTTGAAGAATTGCGTTCGCATCTTTCCAAATACCAAATATGCCATACTCCCGATCATACTGTTGCCTTGATTTAACTGGCAAAAGATTTTCGGTCGCTTTTATGGCCTTTTCTCTTATATTTTGTGGAATTTCTTCCATTTTGAGCAAATCGTTAAATAAAAATGCCAACTGACTAACTGATAGAAACATCAAAGTCGAACTTAACACCAGTCATTATCTACTTACGTATACAGGTACAGGTGCAACTTCTTTTTATTTATTGCGAATAAATAATGTAATTAGTCATTGAAAAACTCGTTTTTGGGTAAAACATAAAGCATAGTATGCACCACGGGCTTTACTGGACTATAATGCCCATCAGGTCGAAATCTAGCCCTCGGGCTATTTCGACCTTCAGGGCATTATAGTCCTAGTAACGCCCTTGATACATAAATAGCTATTAAGGATCCTTTTGTGGTATTAATTATTTGATATTCTTCCAGGTATGGAACGTAAGGACTTGCTTAGTGCCAACGTAAAGATTTTCAAAGTACAAGGTGAAGCTTTGGATAAATACGCCAAAAAGGACGTTAAAGTTTTAGTTGTTGGCAACCCTGCTAATACTAATGCTTTGATTTGTTCCCGCTATGCACCTTCTATTCCCAGGGAAAACTTTACCGCTATGACCAGATTGGATCAAAACAGGTATTTAGAATCCTAACTTATTATTGCTATTCTCATTTTATTTCTTTCACTTATTTTAGTAAGTTGTAAATAAAAAATTTATTTTGTGTTAGAATATAATGCTTATATAAATATTTTTTTTTAGAGCACAAGCTCAAATCGCCGCTAAACTGGGAGTTCCTGTTCGTTTAGTAAGCAATCTCATCATCTGGGGCAACCATTCCTCTACTCAGTTCCCAGACGCGTCACATGCCAGTGTTGAACTTGATGGCAAAACTGTTTCTGTTCCCGAAGCTGTTAAAGGTAAAACATTAGTAGGCGAATTTTTAACCTGGTCTGAAAAACCTATTTATGCTTTTCCTAAAAAAAAGACTATAGAGCGATTTTTACTACTGTTATATTTATTATTTTATTTTAAGATATCCAACCAATGTTTTATCAAATTTGGTGCAAGATATGAATTTATTTAAAGACGTTCACAAATGTTCCTATCAAACTTGTTGCAAATAATTATTATGGTGTGCAGTAAATTTTTATAATTTTCTAAAACTAACAGTGGACGACCAACATTTTGTATTTAATTCTTATTTATTATATTTTTACATACAGGGTGTTTCAGAACTATGGAATCAAACTTTAAGGTGTAATTCCTTATGTTATTTTATGAAAAAAAGTTCCTATAAACATATGTCCGGAGTTGCTTCCTTATTGAGATACAGGGCGCTAAAATTTAAGAAAAAAAATCAGTATTTTTCTAATTATTTTTAATATCCTTGGACCGATTTGGATAAAATTTGGTACATTTACTTAGAGTAATAAGGCGCTTATTTAGCCCTAACCAGATTGTTATTATTGGGTCCAGTGGCGTCTCAGGAGTACCGCAACTTATATTATTGAGAAAAAATAGTACACCACTAACTTTTTTGACGTTTTTATATTTTTTTATAATTAAGTAATTAATAATACAACTCTTTAATCTTGTATTTTTTTGTATCTACCTTCGTTTTCGAGTAAAAATAAAGCTACTTTAATTTCTTCTAAAAAGTACCCATAGACACCATGATATACCAGGAAAAAGCAAAAATTAAAATAAAACAATTATTTGCCTTTAAATAAATTAGCTATCGTGTATTTTGTCGAAAATTGTCATTTTTTCCTATTTACTAATATCGAAATTCTTTATTTTTAACACGCTTTTATTAACTTGGGTTGTAACTATCTATCTGGCTGCCTATGTAACGGAATCTTTGAGCCTAATTTTAACCAACTTCCAGCTATTCGATTTCTTTGAAACTTTGCACACGTATTAAGGACCCATGACAATGCAATAATCTGCAAACAGTATCCCTTTATCTTTTTTTTAATCGCCAGGAAAAAAAATTCTATTATATTATAAAAACAACACCTAGGATGCCATCTGTTGGAAAAATTTCAAACTTTGCTATTAAATGAAGAAGAATTTTTTAGTAGATTGCAAAATGTTGGCAACGGTCCAAACATTGCCTGGATTGCCATCTGTTGGCAAAATTTGAAACTTTGCTACTTAATGAAGAAGAAATTTTTAGTGAGTTGCACTCTTTTTGCAAATTTTAAAATTTGCTACCATTGTCATTTCATAGGGGCTGGTTATTTTCTTTTTGCTGCTTAATTAAATAGTATGTTCTAATTTACTGTTATATTAAGAATTTTGTGCAATATAACGAACTAAAAAATGAAAAATAATTAATAGTTTAAAAAAACTAAAAAACACGCTTTTATATGCAACCGAACTAAAAATTAAAAATAATTTTTCATTAAAAAAATATTTTCACTTCATAGTAAAAGCGTGGGGTGCATTTTACTATTTTTTCATAACTTTTCCATCATAGATATTGGCAAATATAATAATTATAACATTTAATATATGTATTAAGCACCCCACGCTTTTTACTATGAAGTGAAAATATTTTTTTTAATGAAAAATTATTTTTTAATTTTTAGTTCGGTTGCATATAAAAGCGTGTTTTTTAGTTTTTTTAAACTATTAATTATTAATTTTAGATTTTATTTTATGCTGTTTAGGGTTACTTTTCAGAATGACTTAAGGTGGCCTGTATATGCAACTAATTTTCCCATCAAATTCTGTAAAATTAGTAATTTTTTGTGTACAAGTAAATAAATCTTTGGGCCATATGAATCAAAAGAAGCAAATGCTTTTGCTCATAAGTATACGGTATAGATGATTTACTTCAAACTTATGAACAAAGTTAAGAATTTGCTTACAAGTGCGAGTGCGTTCCATCGCATAGTACGGCATTGTTTGGCAGGAGTGCAATGATGGGATGTATTAAGGTGTTTAACGCACTTCCGGTCGATATCAGGGGCATAAGAGGCATTAACTCTTTTAAAATGCGGCTTAAGCAATATCTGATTAATAAGGAGTATTACTCGATTGAGGAATACTTATAATATTCTTGCTTGTCTGGTGCTTCTTATCCCTCTGATATACCAACTCATTTTAAAAGTGTCGTGTTTTGTTTTTTGTTTCTTTATTTTTTAAATATATATTGTTTCATTTGTCGCGGTATTGTTTGTCAATTTCCTGTGAATATGTCTATATATTTTTTAATTGTGAACTATTTTAATTGAATTTTTATTTGTAACTAGGATAGTTTTTTATACTTTTTTAATTAAGGACTTTTATATACTTTTAAAACTTATTTTATTTAATTAATTATTGACCTTGTCTATGTCCATCCGGAATATTAATGACAATAAAAGCATTTTATTTCATTATTTACTTATAAAAGTCACAGAAAAGTGATGCTGCTATTCAGTAGCATCACATTTCTAAAGTAAATTCTCATACTTTGTAAGCAAATGCTCGACTTTATTTATACGTTTGAAGTAAATCCTTCTTTATTTTTATATTATGATCAATACCTTATACTTATAAGCAAAACCATTTGCTTCTTTTTATTCATATGGCCCCTTGGTAATAGTTCTGATATAGCGGTTTTCGCTATTATAAGAGATTTTGAAAAATTATTTTTCAGGGTGTTTCTATAGGTCGATTATGACACAAATCTGTATGCGCGCTTTCCAAAATCCATTTCTATAATTTATTATTAATAAAAACATATTTACGGGCCGGTGGAGTGAACAGGGGTGCTGGGTGGGGACGAAACAGTAGAAATCCTACATTAAACGCCCAAAAACAGTATTTCACAGTACACACCGCACTTTTGTTTACCAAAATGTCCAAAAATTGTTTAAAAAAATTAAAAATAAATAATAGAACAGGAAATCCCGCCATGGCTGTCACTGCATAAAAGAAGAGTTTGCAATAGAACTGTAAATGTCTTGCGATGATAAGGTAGAAAAACAAAAGGAAGAGATGATTTTAAACCACAATGCCGATTTAGAACAATTAAGGCAAAATCATTCGATTATTATTGAGGAAATTAAGAGGGAATTTAAAGTTGAGGTAGGCTTATGGTTACAGATTATCCTTATTATATACAGGGTTTTGGAAAAATGTATTACTGCTTTTTCTCGGATAAAAATTATTTTTCTTTACACTATTTCAATTCACTCCTGAGAAAATTTGATCTCTCTGTTTCATTTAATAACATGGCCGATAAGTGTTCCTTGTGACGTCACAACAACCGCCGCCACTATGGCGGAATGTCGCGACCCCTTTATAAAGCGACTCTGGCTATACCGTGGTAATTGACTTTTGCTGTTTTAAAGACCTTCCTTGTAAAAAGGGGTTTTGAAAGGTGAATAATAAGTTTGAAAAAGCGAGTTTGGTAATAGTTCGATATAGCGGTTTTCGCTATTATAAGAGATTTTTGAAAAATTCTTTTTCAGGGCGTTTCTATAGGTCGATTATGACACAAATCTGTGTGCGCGTTTTCCAAAATCCATTTATATAATTTATTATTAATAAAAACATAGTTACGGGACGGTGGAGTGAACAGGGGTGCTGGGTGGGGACGAAACAGTAGATATCCTACATTAAACACCCAAAAACAGTATTTCACAGTACACACCGCACTTTCTGTTTACAAAAATGTCCAAAAAATTGTATAAAAAAATAAAAACAAATAATAGTACAACAATCCCACCATGGCTGTCACTGCATAAAAAGAAGAGTTTGCAATAGAACTGTAAATGTCTTGCGATGTTGCCAAATAAAGTGAGAAAGTGTCAATAGCTTAAAAAAAGGAAGATACAGGACAAAATTCATATGAAAATTTAAGTTATTCCTTCTTCCTATTATAATTTGTAGAGAAAAAGGAAAATACCTAAACATAAAGAAGGAGGCATTTCTACAAAAATACCATTGTTTCTCATGGAAATGGTGGATAATCCCCGAAATAGGCTTGGTGTTAATTCTTCATAAGAAGTTTGGCAACGCTGCTTACATCAAGACTGTCATTTTCTTAATGACGAACTTCATGTTATCAGCTGACCAAAATAAATGCGCCTATTTTTCTTCTTTAATTAATGGCGGACGAGATATCTCATATGTGTGGGATAGTTTTTCGAAAAATTTCATACTTTTCAAAATTAATTTACATTTTTCATGTGCCCCGAGTGCAGTGTATTAATGTTTTCTTGTGTTTGACGTTGGATTTATACTGTTTTGTCCCCACCCAGTACCCCTGTTCACTCCACCGTCCCGTAAATATGTTTTTATTAATAATAAATTATAGAAATGGATTTTGGAAAACGCGCACACAGATTTGTATCATAATCGACCTATAGAAACGCCCTGAAAAAGAATTTTTCGAAAATCTCTTATAATAGCGAAAACCGCTATATCGAACTATTACCGGCCCCTTGTTTAAAGAAGTTCATTTGAAGTAAAAGTAAAAACGTTATTGACTTATACTGAAAATAATTCAATTTTATTTCAGATTGTGCTTGGCTACATTCAGCGTTTGTAGAAACAGTCCAGAAACGAGGTGCAGCTGTCATTAATGCCAGAAAAATGTCTTCTGCCATGTCTGCAGCCAAAGCCGCCAGCGACCACATGAGGGATTGGTTCTGGGCACTGCACCAGGTATGATTATTGCAAAAATGTACTTTTTTAAAATAGGACACCCTGTATATTATATCACCATTCGAATGATCTATCAAGAGTCAAATACAATGTGATATACCCAATATTAAATAGTTTCGGAAATATGGCCATTCTCATGAATTAGATAGTAAACTTGCATTTTTTGAATAAATCTTTCTGTATATCGCATCACCATTAAAAATGCCACATTTAATATGTCTATCTCTTATAGTTTTAAAAATATGACAATTGAAATCTAAAAATTATGTTTAATTTTCATTATATCCACAGCTCTAAGCTATATTATGACATTTATGTCCTTTGTCATTGGCGGTAAGCGCTTTTATTTTTTCGATTCACATTATAATAACATCATCTGTTAGACAAGCTTGTTAGCAGCTGTAAGACAGAAGAATGTTGATGTCTCCTCCGTGGCGCAGTGGACAGAGTTTTGTTCTTCGGAGCCAGAGGTCGACGGTTCGATTCCCAGCGGGGGAGACATATTTAGGTAGTAGTTATTTGAAAAATATCGACCGTGGTAGCACTACCGCGTTGTCTAATAGGTACTGTGAAATGCATAACTGCATGTTTCAGTGCTTAGACAACGTTGACGGAACAGGGGGAACGATGGGTTAAACATCTAATAACCCGACACCCACGGTACTCTGGTATTTAGGCATATGCCTTTGTGGGATGTTAAAAGATAAAAAAAGTATTGGAAAAATATCCCTTTAGTGCTTATAGTTTAGAGCCGTAGACATGATGGAAATTTAACATAATTTTCAGATTTGGATGGCCATATTTTCAAAACTATAAGAGATATTATTATCAAATGTGGTATTTTCTTAAAGCTCTTTAAATGGTGTTGCAATATACAGAGTGTTTTATTTAAAAAGTACCAGTTTACTATCAAATTCCCAATGATGGACATATTTCCAAAACTAGTAAAAATATAATATATCACAAGTTGATTTTTTTAAAGCTTTTTGGTAGATCAAATAGTGATATAATATACAGAGTGTTCCATTTAAAAAAGTACATTTTTTGTAAAATATTAAAAACCCCATGTTCAACTGTTTTCTGTTGGCAGCACGATAATCAGCGAAAAAATACTACAACTTAACTAATTTAACCGACTTTGTATCTCCAATAATAAAGAAGTAAGCAATAGTGCCGACTTAAGTTTGATCACCCTGTATACTCCGGGCACATTATATTAGGAAAAATACCTATTAGGTAACTATGGTTACTGACAGTTTAAACCAACGACGTATGGACCCAGCGATTCATTCATAATTTTATGATAAACATTAAGCCAACAGTCCTAATAGGCAAAGGGGGTGAGGCACGCGAGAAATGAAAATGGCGGACTTACTTTTTGACCTTGGTCGATAGTATGCACCCAACGACGTTGGTCTCTATTTATCTGTGAAAAGTGAGGTGCGGAAATGAATAGTCTACCCTTCTACAAACAAAGCACTGCCTACCCATATTATCTTTAAAAACACTTTCTTATCACCAACAAACACCAGAAAATACACAAAAAACGCATTATAAGCTTTATTTGATCACTTTTGGCTTTCCAAATTGTCAAATGACAGAAACCAACAGAAACGACAAAGCAAAGGGGGCGTCACCTACAAGCGTTTAGGAAAAATTCATTCATGTTTTATTTACGATGGAGTAAAAATCCCTGGGCGGCGTTGCCGGGATTAACAAATATTCACGTATTTTCAGAATTTTGCTTTTTTAAAAAGATAATAATGTATAATATTTGAACATATTTTTTTATTATGATATTTAAAAATGATAAAAATATATGTATGTATTGTTCATTTAAAAAGTTATATTACAAAATTCTTTAATATAGAGGCTTATCCAACAACTACTTGTGGTTAGTAAGTTTAGAGTGGAAAAATTAAATTTGGCAAACCGCATTTTAGCGCTTTTTCTGTGATGTATTGATGACAACAGCTCAAACGTAAACAAACCTGGTCCATACGGCGTTGGTTTAAACCAATGTATTACATTTTTTCTTCGGGTATTTTTCTCAAATAAATTGCCCATAGTACAGTTCTGCATAATTTTGACAGACACACACACCACTAAATACATGTTGTACTTTCAGGTAAATTCGTTTCCATGGGAGTTTTGAGTGACGGCAGCTACGGAGCACCAAAAGACGTTGTATTTTCTTTCCCAGTAAACATTAAGAACGGCAAGTGGGAAATCGTCCAAGGTTTAGAAACCGACGATTTCGCGAGAAAATTGTTGGACGTCACCGGCAAAGAACTGGAAGAAGAACGTCAAGAAGCCATTCAAATCATCGAAGCATGACTGGTTAACAAGCTTTAAAAAATTAAACTAAAAAAAAACAAAAAAATAGTTCTGGTTAGCTACGAAAATATTTTTTTAATTTCGTGTGACATCAAATTTAGTCGTTTTTATGTCTTGTAGACTAGCAAAAATAATGTGTTCGTTAGATTATTTAGGCTCAATATAGAAAACATGTATTATTGTTATACATTTTAATGAACACTTTTACAAAAGGTCACAAATGTATGGCAAAGCATTTAAAGGCTGTAACCCACTGCCAGGGTTAAACCTGAAATAAAAAGTTGACCTAAGAAAAAAATACTTCATTTTAATTATTGTGGTATACATCTAATTTAATGGACTAATATTAGTTTCATCTCACACTATAGACCTTTTAACCAAATTGTGCAAAAAATATTACGATATTCACCGCAATTTTTATTGTTTTGATTAAAGGAAAATAGTGTGCTCTTCAAAGAACTGGTGCATTTGAACTACTCAGTGTTAATTAAAACCTTACAAGTTTTACAGATCTCTAAGTAAGGCATAAAAATACTCAGGTGTAAGAAACTCGTCATTTTAGGCAGAGTAGGTCAAATAAACCATGCTAAATAAAAATTAATTCTTCGTTCTAATTCTAGTCTTATCAAATTAACTTGTGGTATACCTTCTATAATCTTAATATGAAATCATTTTTTATGAATTAAATTTATTCAAAAGTTTTACACAAACTAGAATCTTAAGCAATGATTTATTTTTTTAATTTTACGTTTTACTGATCAAGTTTTTTGTTTTTTTAGTTTAAGATTTTAAAGCTCCTCGGGATGAACATATTGATACTTGTCTGATATTAGATTTAGCTTTATTTAAGATTTTTCGGATATGTCTACTCTGTTATACTTGGGTTTTTCTGCTGGTGTGGGTGAATTATTTTGTTATGGCAATATAATCGTTCTGTTCTGTGAATAAATTGATAATAAAGAAATATTTTTGTTAACATTTCTTGTGTTTTATTACCTTTAATATACAGTTTAGCTGAAACTTATCTTGAAATGAGATTTCTGAGATATAAATTGGGAAATATGTGAGTAGAAAAAAATTGTTACTTCATTCTTGTATAACTTCCCACTAATTCAATTAATTTAAGGAGATAATTTGGAGCGCCATTATTTTGGAGGTTTAAGACGGAGACATACGAAACTCAAGAATACTATATGCCTGGGGTTCCCAAACTTTTTGTGTTGCGACGCCCTCACACACAAATTTGGAAGAGCAAAGAAAAAGTCCTTACCGAATTTTTACACTTTTTTGCAAAAACGTGGCGAAGTGGACAGAGCTTTGATCTTCGAAGCCAATAGTCGCCAGTTCGATTCCCAACGGGGAGACATATTTAGGTAGTAGTTATTTAAAAATACCGTGGTGGCACTACCGCGTTGTCTAGAAGGTGCTGTGAAATCCATAACTGCACGTTTCAGTGCTTGGACAACGTTGACGGAACAGGGGAAACGATGGGTTAAACATCCAATAACCCGACACCCACGGTACTCTGGTATTTAGGCATATGCCTTCGTGGGATGTCAAAAAGATAAAAAAAACAACAACCCCTTGTTTTTAGTGCTGAAAAACACTTTTTTGTGTTGCGACGCACAGTTTGGGAATCCCTGTTATATGCCACATTTTATAATGCACTGTTTATTTTGGATTTGTAATATAGTTAATTTAAATACAATTTGTTTAAATGTTTTCTTTTTAAACATGCGTCTCGATCTCTTACTATAGTTGTTACTTTTGCATTGTCTTATTTTTTACCAAAAAGGGTTATTATTTACTTTCTTATTTTCACGCATGAGTTCGATTGACCTAAACAACAGGCTACCGTAGTTTTTCGAGTTCACAAAGAAGAATAGTCGACTGCATTAGCAAAGCGAACTACCGTAGTTTAAAGTACGGTACCCCCCTTACAAAAGTTCAGTCGACTATATTTCATAGTGAATTAAAAGTACGATAGCCCGTTTTGCAAATGCAGTCGACTAGGCTTCTCTGTAAATAAAAAGTCTGGTAACCCCTTTGCAAGTGCTTCTCTTTTAAAAAGTACGAAACCACCTCCCTCGTTTTTCTTTCATATAAATAGCTTATGTTCCGTATTTAAAAATAAGATATCAATCAAAAATTAGAAGTAAAATTAGTTGTTAAAAGAAGCGGCAACTAAGGTATATTAAAAATAGTTAAATTTTATTCTACTTTATGGATCTATGATTTTTATGATTATCGTGTTCTATTTTTATGTTTTCATAAAATCAATAACTTATTAGCCCTTGGCAGCATTACAAGCGGTGAGTGGCAAGCGCCACAAAAGATCCACAGCAGATCTTTCCTTTGTATCGCACTGCTGGAATAAGTCTCTTGAGTTTCTAGTTGAGTCCCAGATCGTTGCTCTTGATATATCCAAAGCTTTTGACCAGGTCTGGCATGCCGTACTTCTTAATAAACTTTCCTCTTATTGTCTTTCAACTAAACTCTGTAGTTGACTCTCTAGTTATCGATTTGATCGACGTATATCAATTATTGTGGACGGCCATTTTTTAAGCTTTCACCAAGTAAATGCTGGAGTGCCTCAGGGCTTAGTTCTGGCACCAACATTGTTTCTTCTTCACATTAACGACCTTCTCTCGTCCACAACTGATTCCATTCATAGATTCGCTGACGATAGTACCCTTCACTCCAGTTTTCAGGTTCCTAAACCAATCACTAAACCTGATTTGAAAAACAAACGCAGAGCGATGCAGATATCTCTTTCGCAGGATCTTAATTTAATATTGGATTGGGGCGCCAAAAATCTCGTCCATTTTAATGCATCCAAACACAATCATGTTTCTTGTTGCGAAAAGAGTCATTAAATACTCATCCTCTACGTATGAGCGGCCAAGTTTTACAGAGTAAAGACACCTTCAATATTGTGGGCGTCACATTTGAAAGTAACCTTAACTGGCATAAACACATTGTATCTATAGCCATGGGAGCTTCAAAAAGCTTAGAGCTTTCGAGCCAAAAGTATTTTCCCCTTTTAATTTATACACTTTTTATGTGTCCCAAACCCGACCTTCCTTGAAATATTGTTCTTATACCTGGGAAATGGCGTCCCCCACAACCTTTTTGATTCCATTCAAAGAAAGAGCTGCTCGTCTCAATAATGATCCTTCACTTACAGAAAGGCTTACCTCGCTTAAGGCACCTACGGTACGTTAGTATTTAGGCTTTAAGCCTACGTGATTTGTCCAAAGATTAAAAAAAATCGGCAAGCGGCAGAGCGGTGCCTCTGATCTTTATGTTAGTATAAAAGAAATTGCATTTTTAATCAGGCAGCTGCATTATACGTGTGCGTTAAAGTGGCGCTGCTTGCGTTTAAACCAAGCAAATTTTATTAGTAGCAGTTTTAATATGTAAACTGATTTCAAAACGCCGCTCACGTTTACATTTACCTTAAGGCACATCTAGCAACTCTACCCCTTATACATTATTATTTAAAAAAAAAAGTGTTGGGTGTAAGTGAAATAATACAAAAATATCTACAATAGGATTTTATTATTATGGTGAGCATTAAAATAAAAAGTATAAGCAATTTACTGTATAGAGTCCAAAGCCAGGTGTATATGGAAAGATTAATTTATAATCAGTGACCACCAGTAGTGTAGTCGTAAATTTTTCGGTGTGAAAACACTAAAGAAAACGCAAATAAAAAAACAAAATTTATTGGATGGTAAAAGTTAATATATTTTAATTTTTTATGCTTATACTTTTATTTTTAAATGCCCCATATGTAAGTCACAACAGATTGATTGGTGGGGTTGTTTTTGGAGGTTTAATAGATTTTAAAGCTATAAGTAAGTGCAAATACTTATTTTCTAATAATTATATAAATACTTTGTAAGCATATTAAAAACTAAAAATCACAGTTAAAACTTAACTCTATACTAACATATTGTATTAAACTCAGGAAGTCATATTTGTCATATTACACATCCCAATAGTACTGTATTTAACAAAAAAAATTAAAGAAAGAAATGGTTCCTTGCCAAAAACACCTCATAAGATTTAAAAAATATTATTTTTTTAAGTAGTATGACTGCCCACGAAGGCTTGTGTGCAGCCTAGTACTATGAAGCGTGGGTGTCGGTTTTTTTAAAATATGTTTTACCCAACGACAAATGGACCAAGTTTGTTTACGTTTGAGCCGTTGTCATCAATACATCACAGTAAAAGCGCTAAAATGCGGTTTGCCAAATTTAATTTTGCCACTCTAAACTTACTATTACCACAATTATTTATTGGATAAGCTTATATTAAAGGATTTCGTATTACAACTTTTTAAATAAACAATAAATTTATTTCTATTATTTTTAGATATGATAATAAGCTAAATATGTTTAAAAATTATTAGTTATTTTTTTAAGGCTAAATTCTTAAAATGTTTGGTTATTTGTCAAGCCCGGCAACGCCGCCCGCGGGTTTATACTCATATCGTAAATTAAACATGAATGAACGCTTCCTGACGCTTGTGAATGACGCCCTCTCAATTGACAATATGGCCAGTGGCGTAGCTAGAGGTATCGGAGTCCATACTATCTCAGTAAATTAATGTTTCTTTGTTAAAAAATTTTGGAAGCCAAAAAAGGTCCTTACCTCCAAACGGGGCTCTTTCCAATATATTATATAGTTTGTGGAGTCGAAAAAAAATCCTTCTTTTCTATACATACACCCTTTTTGGGGGTCTCTTCTAACTGGGGGCCCGGGGCGAACCGTCTCACCTCGCTACGCTATTGAATTTGGCAAGCCAAAAGTGATCAAATAAGGCGTTTTTGGTGTTTTCTGATGATTATAAAGTGAATATTGGTGCTCATTTACGCACCTCATTTTTTACAGGTAAATAGAGACATTTTATTTAGGAGCATTACTTGATGAGTTTGTAATGTCTTTAACAGCTTACAATCATCGAATATTTAAACTTGTTGAAATGTTGGCAATAGTTTACTGCTGAAACGAAAAATAAACAAGGCGTGCATACTGCTTATTCCTCAATACAAAAAAGGTTATGTTAAAAATTTGTCAGTAATGTTTAAAGAAAGTTTGCAAACTTTTCAAACAGTTTCCAACATGTTTCCAACATCTTAAAACTACTGCTGGAACAACAAACAATTGTATAGTGTTACAAACATGGCACTGCTGGAACGACAAATTTGACGTGCGCAGAATCAAAACGGTTGCAAACATTTCTGACAGCCTACTGGAACAAACCCAAAAAAAATCATTACTTATACTAATAAAGGCTGGGAATGTTACGTCTCTGGTGCATACTATCGACCAAGGTCAAAAAGTAAGTCCGCCATTTTCATTTCTCGCTCTCTTCACCCCCTTTGCCTATTAGGATTGTTGGCTTAATGTTTATCGTAAAATTATAAATGAATCGCTTGGTCCATTTGTCGTTGGTTTTACCCAATTTTCCCTATACGATTCCCATCCGTTAACAATGCCGAGTTGCAGTATTTAGTTTATTTAAAAAATATTCCAGGCCTTTATAAAGAAAGCATATCCCGATTCTTGTTATACACGTCGGGCTAGCTCCATTCTTTCGATTGTGTTTCAATGTGTTAAGCACTAACAGCATTAGAATGTATTTAACAAAAAATAGTGGCTGCCATTATACAGGGTATGTCAAAAATTTTGAGATTATTATTATTTTTTTTAATTTCAATATAGCCTTGATTATATTTTTTCGACAATCCTGTAGCAATGCCTTTGTTGAAATACTATATTTTCATATAAAATAGTTTTTATCCGGTAAACAGATGGGTAGAGGCCGCTTACCATTCGAATCTTAGAATATATCTAAGGAATGTTTTTTTTATCTGTTTGACAGTCCACGAAGGCTTTAAGCCTAAGTACCAGAGTACCGTGGGTGTCGGGTTATTAGATGTTTAACCTCCTTTTTCACGCTGTTCCGTCAACGTTATCCAAGCACTGAAACATGCAATTTTTTTCTTGCATTTCACAGCACCTTTTAGACAACGCGGTAGTGCGGCGACGCCACGGACGTTATTTTCTAAATAACTACTACCTGGGGTAAGCAGAATACTACACAGTGGTTTGCCAAGCCATCTGTGAGGTGACGAG
The DNA here is from genome assembly GCA_014170235.1 of Listronotus bonariensis. Classification (NCBI taxonomy): domain Eukaryota; kingdom Metazoa; phylum Arthropoda; class Insecta; order Coleoptera; family Curculionidae; genus Listronotus; species Listronotus bonariensis. The sequence continues at coordinate 36,473 of JACEGR010005646.1, forward strand.
CGATTAAAAATGCCAATGTCCGGTTCCGAGAATCGAACCCGGATCGCTGCGGTGAGAAGCTGGTACGTTACCGCTGCACTACGCTCGCCACAAGAGCGTAGTGCGTCCGAGAAATTTTGGCAAGGAACCCCGGGAGTCTGTAAAATCTAGAATAAAACAGTTTAAAAAATCATTTTTTAGGTATATCTACAGCAGTAGCTTTAAGCTTAGGTACTCCTGTAGACATATTAGGTATTATTCTTAGATATGACTAAATTTTTAAAACTTTTTCAACGTGTTAATTTATAAAACTCTTTAAATGATCCTTTAATGGTTACACAATTATACACTCACAAATCATATTTTTTATCGTAACTTGTAAAATAATAATAAAAAAATTACAGATTTCGAAATTAGAAAATTAAGCTAACAAACTGGTAATTTTTTTATTTTGTAAGATAAAAAATAAAAAAGTTATTGGGGTTGTAAATTTATGACTTGATACACAATACACATAACATTAAAAAAATGTATAACGAAATAATTAAAAATATTACATACAACAATCATCCAAGTAATTTCGATCAAAATTAAACGAGTTATTCTTCTTTTTGGCAAACAAATTAATTTTTTCACGACCGTAAAAAATGCTGTTTTTTATTCGTTAACATGAAGTTAAAGTACTTCATTCTAGTACACCACATAAAGGGTTAAAAAAGTAACTTTTTTAACACTTTGAAGCTTTATTTCACACTTTGAATTAGAGTTTTGTTTTGATGCCTACTATAAGAAACTTATATATTAATTTATGCAATGTAATTCAACAGTAAGCGCGACATCAACTGAACCAAACGGTCAAGTTATTGATTTTTGATTTTGTCATTATTTTTTTAGTTCATGTGTCACTGGTTTCTAAAATTTGACAGTTTGCAAATAAATGTAATAAAAACTATTGAAAATAATAGTAATAATGAATTTGGATGACTAAGAAATTGAAAAGGAACTTATACTGTTTTAGTATTATTTCTACAAAAAGTAAGTACATACAATTTTCTTAAATTAAATAATAAATGCATAGTTATGAAGAGGATGATTTTCTCTTAAAAAATAAGTAGGCTATGATTTTTGCTGCGATATAATGGCTGTGCGGCAAAAATTAAAATTAATAAGTTTAAATAAATAAAACATGTATATTGGTATTTTGGGAAATTTTTATACGGTCGTGGAAACAATGTAACACATGCATAAAGTGTCATTTTTACTCATGGGATTGCTGCACTCGCCTCTCGGCTCGTGCTGTTAAACTTCCCATTTGTAAAAAAAAATCACTTTATGCACTTGTTACATAAATTACTATTCTATCATAGAATGTTCCCGCAAACACAAAATGACATCAATACAAAATAATAATACAAAGGAGCTACAAGATGCATGTGTTTCCATTTCTGACATAATAGTACTGGGGAGCGTTTATTCAGAAAGTGACATGTCCTGCAATTTTTTCTTTTTGTATTAAAACTCTTAAAAGTAAAATTCTAAATGTTTAAAATTATAACTTCTTGTGGGCCTAGAAATATACAGGGTGTTTCACAACTTATCCAACAAACTTTCAGGGCTAATTCTACATTAAAACATATGAAAAAAATTTCATATAAATAATGTCCTAAACGTCTTAGTTTTTGAACTACAGTGTGTTAAAAATTAAAAAAAATATTGTTTTTTCGTAATAACTTTTATACGAATTGAAATATTTTTAAAAATTTGAGGGACGCCTTCTATGTACCAAGAGAGATTTTTGGCATACAAGAAAAAATAATTATTATCAGTGTCGTCCATAAGGGGTTTAAGGTTAATATTTTTTAATAAAAAAATGGTACGCCACTGCATTTTTCTAAAATAAAAATATTTTTTAGCTTCTCATTAGATTTAGAACAAATTTGACCTCTTGACTTTTTTATTTGATGTATGGTTTTCGCGTAAATAAATAAAAACCGATTCCCGCAATATTTTTTAACACCCGGTAGTTCGAAAACATAGACGTTTAGGACAAATTTTTATATAAAGTTTTTTTCATATTTTTAATGTAGAATTAGCCCTTAAAGTTTGTCGGATAAGTTGTGAAGCACCCTGTATTTTGCATAATTCCCTTTATTATTATTTTTATGAAAAAATTAAAAATTATTTTGAAGATGTTATGGAAAACTTTAATTTAAACTTGGACTGTTCTATTTTGTTTTTACGTGTTTAACGATGTAAAAGTCTATTTTCCTTTAAAAATTTATCAACTCTTTGTTAACTACGTCACATAGCCCCTGGAAATCAAAAAACGTCGATTCGGTACACGCTCCTGCCTCAAGAGACAAGTTTAAATCAATAAGATTCTGTTAAATAGATAAAATAATTATAAGATATCAAAACGACAATAAATGAGAAAAAATTGCAAGTGGACATCTCAGCTTTCAAAATAAACAACTAATATAAGAAATGGTATTGTACTTGTCTAATGTTAATTAATAAAAGTAATTTTCGTGCAGTATGGACATGTTTCTTTTGAATAGATGCTTCTGACCTGTATAAGTTTATATTCTTTGATTATTTTAAAATACAGGGTGGCCCACCATATTCGACTCGGTCTGTAGCTGGATAACCATGGGGTTTTTAAAAAAGTAAATACTGGAACATATACAGATCGGATAAGACCACAGTATAAAATTATGTTAGTCTATACAGGGTGTCTCAAAAAAGTGTGACGTATTAAAGTTATATTTTTTAAATGGAACACCCTATATTTTATAACGGTTTTAGATGCTACATAAAAAAATAATTTAAGTTTTTAATAGTACCAAGTGTCTAATTTTATTCGTTTTTGTGATATTTGATTTTTTGAAAATGCAGGAGTAAAATTAAATTGATATTACTTTAACACTTTAAACTTTAAAATATTTAACAAGATTAGGAAAAGTCTGCCTTATCATACGTAGGTCATATCGAGATCATAGATTATACAGGGTGATCAAAAATAATTTCAATTTTTTAGAAAGTCAAATAGCAATATCTCTCTTATTTTAAATGGAACACCCTGTATTTTTACACTACATGATGACAAACCAAATGCTCTTTCAAATAGTTTATAGGTTGCTTATACCTATCTTTTATACTTTTAAGTAAATTCCGTTTTAACATATTTTTATTCCAAATGTCTATTTAAATGTAAGTAGGCTGTGATATAGCTATGCCTATTTACTAAGCCGTTATTGCAAAAGTAAATTTGTCGGAAAAAAGCACAAAATTAAAAGATTTTGTATTATCTGCCACTATTTTTAAAATTCACAGAAAAAAAATCTTTAGTTGCTTATAATGCTACTTCCAATAACACTTATTTCGACTGAATGTGGTAATGATAAAACTTGTGTTTTTAAACAATCCTAATAACGCCTCTGGTTAATTATGACGACATTCTGTGACCTATAACTCGTTTCTTCCATTATCCATAATCACTGTGTCAAATTTTTAAAGCAACTATTAAGGTTATCAGATGGTTTCTCCTGGAATATTTTTCAGGATTAACTCTCAGGACTAAAAATTTTGCAAAAACAGATTTTACTAAAAAGCACAAAAGATAGGTATAGGCAACCTATACACCATTTGAAAGAGTATTTTATTTGTCATCATGTAACGTAAAATAATACAGGGTGTTCCATTTAAAATAAGAGAGATATGGCTATTTAAATTTCTGAAAAATTGAAATTATTTTTGATCATCCTGTACAATATTTGATCTTGATTTGACCTAAGTATGATATGGCAGACTTTTTCTAATCTTGCTACATATTTTAAAGTTTAAAGTGTTAAAGTAAAATCAATTTAATTTTACCTCTGCATTTTTCAAAAAATCAAATATCACAAAAACGAATAAAATTAGACACTTAGTACTATTAACAAACTTAAGTTATCTTTTAAAGAAGAATCTAAAACCGTCATAAAATATGGGGTGTTCCATTTAAAAAATATAACTTTGATACGTCACACTTTTTGAGACATCCTGTATAGAGTAAAATAATTTTATACTGTGGCCTTATCCGACCTGTATATGTTTCAGTATTTACTTTTTTTAAAAACCCCATGGTTATCCAGCTACAGACCGTGTCGAATATGGTGGGCCACCCTGTATTTCACACATACATTTTGGACACTTACTATAAAATATACTCTGTTTTATGTGGCACACAAATCAGTAAATATACAAAGAAATATATAATTATGTCCAATTGAGTATGGAATTAACATTTTAAGAAATAACCAATAAGCTTAAATATTGGCACAAAATTGTACTAAATTTTGATCAGGAAATATTTATTTTATATTCTCGATAATTAATCAAGAATAAACTCGACTTTTATTTAGTTTTTATATAATATTATATAACTATGTTAAAACATATTATTTGAAGAATTAGTGCTGTTTAGGTAAATTTCCTGCCAAAAATGTATGATGTGTACAGGATCAACCAACCAAGTCATATTTATATTTTTTCCACGACCGTTAAAAAAATGCTGTTTTTTTTTATCGTTAACATGAAGTTAAAGTACTCCATTCTAGTACACTACATAAAGTGGTAAAAAAAGTAACTTTTTAAACATTTCAAACTTTTTTCACAATTTAAATTAGTGTTTTGTTTCCATGCCTACTACAATAAACTAAATATCAATTTATGCAATGTAACAGTAAACGCGACATCAACTGAACCAAACGGTCAAGTTACCTTTGATTTGGTCATTATTTCTTTTAGTTCATGTGTCACTAGTTTTAAAATTTGACAGTTTGCAAATAAATTTAATATGAATTATTGAAAATTATTCGTAATAATGAATTTGGATGACTAAGAAATTAAAAGGAATTTATACTGTTTTAGATATTATTTCTACAAAAAAGTAAGCACATACAATTTTCTAAAATTTAATAATAAACGTATAATGGATGGTATTTATTTGGGTACACGCCAAAATAAAACTAAAAATACTAGAAAACCAAAAGAATTTAAACAAGTAAAAGATAATTAATAATCAACTTAAATGAAAATACAAAAAATGTCATTTATAAAATACCTTGCGAATGCAATAAGTTTTATATAGGTGAAACTTGTAGACCATTAGCCAAACGCATAAAATAAACAGATCATACATTAAAAACACAGAATTTCATAAATCAAAAATCTGCCAACACGCATTTGATAACAATCATTGAATAAACTAGGATGCTTCGAGCATTTTAGCAAAGGAAACTTGATCTAAAAAACACAAAATCAGAGAAACTGCGTATATATTATTAAATAAAGATAATTGTGTAGCATCAATTTTAGTTAATTTAAATAACACTTGGTTGCCTTTGCTTGATACTGAAGTATCTTTAGGAAGACTAAAAATTAACTAACTATTTACCTTATTTTGTAATACAAACAATGAATACACCAGCCACCACCAGTTATCTATGTCACTATGACACTATAACCAAACAAACATGTTTTGACATTTAATGTCAAAGTTTTCAGAATATCAAGAATATCCTAGAAAAACATAAAAATTGTAAATTTTAAAACCTAAATAATAGTAAATTTTTATTTTTATTATTTTTATTCCATTTGTTCTTGACAACGGTGGCAGATTTGCCACCGAAACGTCAATTATTAATTATCTTTTTACTTGTTTAAATTTTTTTGGTTTTCTAGTACTTTTAATTTTATTTTGGCGTGTACCCAAATAAATACCATTCATTAAATGAATCCGCCAAACTACAGAACATATCTTCAATAAACGTATAGTTATAAAGAGGATAATTGTCTCTTAAAAAATAGGGAGACTATGATTTTTGTTGCAATATAATGGCTGTGCTCCAAAAATGAAATTAATAAGTTTAGATAACTAAAACATGTATAAAATGGAATTTGGGGCAATTTTTTACGGTCGTGGAAAAATATAGTATGTAACACATGCCTACAGTGTCTTTTCTTTTTATTTATGGGATTGCCGCGCTCGCCTGACGGCTCGTGCTGTCAAACTTCCCATTCGCAAAAAAAATATTACTTTATGCACTTGTTACATAAATTACTATTATAGTATTTAATTTTTTAAAACTATCTTTTTCTTTACACAAAGTTCAGTATTTATAACTACATACCTTAATAAAAAAAAAAGGTACAAGTGAAACATTCAAATAATTCTGTTCTTACTAAAAATAAATACGAAAAAACGTTTTGACCCTGATTAATTTTTGGTGAAAGATCCTGTACAAAAAAATATGAGTTGTAAATTGATACACCAATGAATTATACAGGATGTCCTCAAAGTTGATGCATTAACTTTTTGTTTAATAAAATTGAGACATGTTTATAAAAACAATAAACATGTGAATATATGTAATATTAACTTTATTAAGATGTTATATTATATGAAAACTTATATAAAGTGTATCAACTTAAGTTCGTACCATAGGGAAAACTTTTTGTTACTAATTTTACAAAAAAAAAAAAATATATGGTCTAAAACCTAAATTTCTACCATCAGATATTCATTTTGTTAGTAATTTACACGTTATCTAAAAAAATATAAATTTTGTACAAGAGAAAAATACCGTTTCTTTTGACAATCCTATAAACATTTTTATTAAGAAAAAATGTTCAGAATTAATGATGACTTTCAAATATGCAAACTTGTTCTTTTACAAGAGAATTTTTTTAATAACGATGAAAATGTAGATTTGGACATTAGTTCATAATTATTAAAAAGTTATATGTAAAGAAAGCACAATAATTTTAAAAACAGCGTAAAATTCCAGAAACGCTCATTAACGCGGAAAAAAAAGTTTTTCCTTTAATACAAGGTCCGGCAATAGGATTAAACTGTTTTAAAAAGATTGGCATGGAAATATTGTATATTTAGCAAACGTCAAATAGCGATAAAATGGAGTTTACTGTTGGAGATTTTGTGTTACAATGGTAAGATGGCCAAAAAATTAACGGATCTTTGTTGTAAAATCATTTATCCTGACGCAGTACATTGTGCAAACTCAGAGAAAATTTTGAGGTGAATTTAATTTGCCAGTGCAACAAGAAATACATATACATTTAGTTCGATATATCAATTAGTTTTCTGCGGACATGTGATATTGAAATGTTTCACGAACTATTTCGTAATCTAATCATTTCATTTAAATCTTCACTGTTGCATGGGGTTCAGAACGCAACTGCTCCGAACAAGTTTCTGTCAGCCTTATGCTGAGAGTACGCCCGAAACTGCACGCATGCGCAGATCGCGCACTAGCTCTTTCTCTGTTACTCTCCTACAGAAAATCTATAAAGGAATTTATTTATCCTGGCGATCCTAATCAGGTTAACGGGATGCTGTTTGCAGATTATTGCACTGTCATGGGTCCTTGATACGTGTGCAAAGTTTCAAAGAAATCGAATCGCTGGAAGTTGGTGAAAATTAAGCTTAAAGATTCCGTGACATACATACATACATACATACAACCCAAGCTAATAAAAGCGTGTTAAAAAGTTTTCCATATGGTGCAAAATTAAGTAGACAAACTGTATAAACATTTTTAGTAACTTGATTTCTCATCTATATAAGACTAAATTTTAAGAACACTCTGTATATATACATTTGGTTTAGCCTCCTAATAAACTGTAAAAATTGAGCAAAATAATAACATAGGATATTTTTAATACATAAAGAATTTTATTCCATCATATACTATAATTTTAGTAAAATTTAACAATGCATAGAACCTATTTAATAGATATTTTTAAGTAAATTCACAGGTTTCAAATAGAAATTAGAGATTCTGATCTATCACAATACGTAATCAGTCAAAGGAGATCAAATATACACATACATAAAACACGTAAACATCCAATTTTTTTAATATAGTTTTTATACTTTTTGGCTGTGTAGAGAATTTAAAAACCGTATTTTTACTTACTATTAAATGCGACAGACAAAACAACATATCTTTTTTCATACAAGTAGTAATATCACCGTACAAATAAGGCTCTATTATTCTCTCTATTTTTTTTTCTTGGTTTTGGCCCCTTCAGGTCCAATTCACCACTCTCCCCCTTCCGGACTATGCTTTCCAGGGCTTCGTCGGCGGAAAATCTGGATAATCGAGCTCGTAGCTCCCAGAAATTCCAAAAAGAAAACAAAAATAATTCTACAATCTATGCAATGCATAAATTGTCGGCTGTCAAAGCAAGATCTGCTACTGGTGTTACGTATAACCTTCACTTTCACTACTGACAGTTCCCATGGCACGCCCATCTATTTCCCGCCATTTGAGAAATACCTCGTGTTCACCACCAAACAGGATACCATCAGCTTATAGGAATCTTCGCTCACAGCGCTTAGATCCAGAAGAAAGCTGCCGTCAATTTAGCGTGAATCTTTCCTTGATACCCGAAGGTAAAAAACGTTCGTACGACACCTCTAGCCGCCACTCCGGGAAGAACTTTGTAGTCCTCTACGCACGTCCGCACTGTCCGGAGGTCAAACAAAAAGTATTGTACAAATAACTCGGAGTAAAGCTATTAGCGCGAACACGCCTGAGGATACCCGACAACGGTTGTCCCTTGGATCCCGACCCAGCTGCAGACTGAAGGGATTTATTTAAGCAGCGCGTATTGAACCGAGTGGATCAATTAAACAAACAGCGCTCACTGGCAAAAGCTACAAACGGCATAGTTCGAGATCCGAATAGGATGCCACCTTCACCCATCTATTTACCGGATAAAAACCTGTTTTATATTAAAGTTATTTTTAAACAAAGGTATCGCCATAGGGTTGCCTAAATAATTAGGTCAAGTCCATTATTAATTTTAAAAAATAACCTTAAAAGTTTTTACACACCTTGTATAATCGCAACCCCTATATTTTTAAATACTTACGTATGCTAGATATTAAAATATACCGGGTGTTGCTCCGCCGAGCGGGACATAGGGAATCCCATGTAAATTTTGAAGTAGTCAAATATTGGCTCACCTAATTATTTTAGAAAAAAATGCTATTAGGATTTATTGAAGAGCACAATAAGTTCCACTTAAAATGAAAATTTGAGCATTTTTCAACCAACCAGTAAAGAGTAAACTGCTTAAATACTTCTGAAACGTAGTATCTCATTATGCACCCTGTACTCTAGAAATCAATAATAAAAACACCATATCGATTTATCAGTGACAATTTATTTATAATGTCATTGCCAAAACTGAACAATTTTATACGGGAATTTCAAAAAGAATCCTCGCATTTCAGTTTAGTTTACAGCTAATTCCAACACATGCACTCACAGTTACGCAAGACAATAAAACAAATTTGTCTACATTTAGAAATTACTTTATGACGAAAATATCAGGATTTAATCAAATGCTCAAATATTCCTCCATTAACTGCCAGACAATAACCCAAACGATTATAAAACTCATTTCTTACGTTGGCTAGTTGGTACATCGATATTCTGGCACATTCAGCGGAAATAGCATTTCTTAGCTGGTCTAAATTTTCATATTTTTTATTGGTATAAAGCTTAGTTTCTAAATGACCCCATAGAAAAAAATCGTTTGGCGAAAGATCCGGAGACCTGGTTGGCCAAGATATTGCGTGGTTCGGGCCTATGATGTCGTTATTAAATGCGTTGTTCAAGTATTCGCGCACAGCTCTGGTACTGTGTGCTGGACAGCCATCCATTTAATACCAAATCTCTTGATTTTCACGAGCAAGGTTGGTGGTGTGGTCTTGTCCAGTAATGTCCTCCAGTTTTCTCGTGATAATGTTTCCTTCAGCCACCTCTACACAAAGTATCACTTCTAAATCCCTCTCGTTTTGTACAATTTGTCTCTAAATTTCTTGTCGATTTTCTTTACGTTTGCAATTATTGATTACTGTGCCTGTAGTTTCAATTTTTTTATCGTCCGTTCTATTGTTGATTTACTTGGTATTGGCCTATTGGGAAAATAGGCTGCAAACCTGGCCGCTACTCTTCGATAACTATTTCCCTGATAAAACCATTTTATAATAGTGATTTTCTGGATTTAAGTAGTTCATTATTTAAAAGTGATGTGACATTGTTTTGACAACTTGAGAGTACAAGGTTAAATAATTTTTCTGGTATTTTATTATAAACTTCTAATAATACAGGGCGCGTAAGAAGATAGGAGATTCGTAACTTATGTTAGCATTTATCTTTTAGCTGGCGTACTGAGAAGAGCTGGAATTTGTACACTGGTTACAACTTTCGTGCTCTTTAAAAATCCTTATAATATTTTCTTCTAAAATAATTAGGGAGCTAATATTGGACCACTTCAAAATTTACATGGGATTCCCTATGTCCCGCTCGACGGAGCAAAATATAATAATATACCTTTGTTTAAATACTACCTTTAATATAAAACAGTTTTTAGCCTGTAAACAGATGGGTGAAGGTCGATTCCTATTCGGATCTTAAGACTATAAATTCAAAGGCAGCGCTTTGAGGTTAACAACTGCATGTGTTGCGGGGCTGTGAAACTACTATGAGTTATTTGTACGGTGGTAATACGGATAGAGTTAAGTCATTTTACACATTCGATAATTTTAGTGAAACTTATGGTGAAATTATCACTAAAGCTTCAGTTATTAATAGAGATTATTTAGACTACACGAATATTTCGAATTCCGAAGAATTTTATAAAATATATTCGTGTGTGAGAGAAAAAAGTTTAAGTATTTAATTAAAGCGCCCCAAGAACGAAAAAAAATAGTTTTTTTTTAGTTGCCATGGTATTGATACAAATTAGGGCTGGCAAAAACCGGAAAAAACAAAACCGATTAACCGGTTTTCAGAAAACCGGTTTCGGTTAAAACCGGTTAACCGAATATTTAAAAACCGGTAATAAAAACCGGTTTTAAAACCGAAACCAGTTTTAAAACCAAAAACCGAAAACGGTTTTAAAACCGATACACCGAAATCGGTTTTAAAACCGATACACCGAAATCGGTTTTTAAAACCGAAACCGAAAACGGTCTTTAAAACCGAAAACGGTTCTCAAAACCGAAAAAGGCTTTTCTAACCACAGTTAACAGAAAATCGGAAAGTAATTATTCTCTATTAATCGTTTTTGTGTTGATTACGGATTTGCCCATGAGCTGTGGTGTTAAGTGATAATCATTATTCATCCTAGAATATTCTTCAAAAGAAATTGGTTAAATATAAATAAGAATAAAAATATAAAATCCCTGTTAATAAAATGCAAGATTCTAAAAGGTGATGTAAAAATTCCATATATACATACATAATTTATTTTTTCCTCTTTATTTAAAATTGGTATTCTATTTTCGGTGTTTTTCTTGGTTTATTGGTTAATAAAAAACAGAAAAGGAAAAGTGGTGATTTTTAAATTTTAGTGTATTATTATAGTAAGTTGTAGTTTTTAGTTTATATATGACTATTTTCAACCAGCATATTTAAAGATGTTTAATAATGTTAAAAAATATATTTTAATAAACGTAAATATTTTTTTACTATATCAAAAAATGAGTTCTTAAAATTTATTTTGTTACATATCTTTTAAAAATGAAATCGAATTTAAAAAAGTTTTATATGAAAGTTGCTCATTTTTGTATGTAGATTAAGATTCTAAATAAAAAAATTGGAGTTCCCTTTTGAAAAAACAAAGTTGATGTCAATATGACCTTAAAATTTTAGTCAAGGTCACAAACTAATAATACCATTAAATTTGCCTCGTTTATTTCAAACAATTCTTACAAGAAACATTTTCTTCTAAAATGCGCCGTTTTCTGGTTATTTGCCTGTCTAAGGTAAAATGAACCACCCTGTATAATCTGTCAACCAATATCCGATTTTACAAAATGACTTTTTTAGATATAAACCGCAATCAACCAAAAACCTATTAATTGATATTTGAAGAACCGTTTTTGTATTTTGGTCCGATTATCCAAAATACCGGTATTCGAAAACCTTTTATTCGAAAAACCGGTATTTGAAAACCGCTTTTTAAAACCGGTTAACCGATATTCGAAAACCGGTTTTTCAAAACCGGTTAACCGGTTTTCGGTTTTGGCCAAAACCGCGGTTAACCGAAAACCGGTTAACCGAAAAACCGGTTTCGGTTGCCAGCCCTAATAGAAATTACAGGCTTTTATTTGGTTGACAAATACTGGTGTAAAATTTAGAAATAATTATCGTATGTGAAAGACAACTTAGCTCTTCAGTGTTTTGTGAGTTAAGAGAGATGCAGATACCTTTAACAAGAACATATATACAGGGTGTTTTCTAACTACGGTACGAGACTTTATAGAGTCATTCCTTCATGTTTCAAAAAAAAGTTTCGATGAATCATATGCCCGAAGTTATTGTTTATTTTTCAGATATAGGACGTTAAAGTTTAAAAAAAACGGTATATTAAAATTATTTTAAAATATTCATAAACCGCTTTGGTTTAAATTTGGCACAGTTGTTAAAAGTTAATTAAAGCTTATTAAGCCCTTAGTAGATTGAAATTATTGGGTACAGTGGCGTCTTAGTGCGCACCAGGGCCAATATTATTAAGAAAAAATCACTGACATTTCTTATAGTTTTTGGTAATTTTCTAGAAATCTGTGGCAACTCCGATTTTGACGAAATTTGGTATTCGGGGTGTTTGGGGCGCTGATCACAAATATGAAAGAATTTTTGGCGGAAACGTTTTGTTCTCGAGATATTCATCATCAGACTTGAAATTTAAAATAATCCTATTTTTACAATATTCCCCCTTCTTTTTGCACACAATTCTTGATTTAAAGCCAAAGTGGCATACACTATTTCATTTTCACCTTTTAAAACCCCGTTTTTACGTATTTTACATTATTTTGCATTAAATTGCATAGCTATACTTTGAATCATTTCAATCCCAATGTGCCATGAAGCCCTATGTGTATGTATGGTTGCCGCATTATCAAATAGCCACGCAATTTAATGTAAAATAATGTAAAAACGTAGAAAATCAGGGTTTTAAAGGTGAAAATAAATATTTTCTGACACTTTGGCTTTAAATCAAGAATTGTTTGCAAAGAAGGGGAAATATAGTGAAAATAAGCTTAGTTCAACTTTGATGATGAATATCTCGAGAACGAAACGTTTCCGCCAAAATCTTTCAGATTCGTGATCAGGGCCTCAAAACCACCGAATACCAAATTTCGTTAAAATCGAGTTGCCGTAGATTTCTAGAAAATTACCAGTTTTTGTATTTTCTTTTTACCTAAGCAACTAAAGATACAACTTTTTAGACTCTTAAGTATTCTTCATATCTTGCTTTGTTTTAGAGAAAAAAATGAAAGCTACTTTCTTTACACATTCTAAAAACTATCTATAGACAACATAAAACACAAATTTGATTATAAAGTAATGGGTTGTGTATTTTATTAGAAGGTGGTCATTTTGCTTATTTACAGTTAGGTTAACGTTGTTTTTTTAAGAGTTTATAATTGAAGGGTTTATTGAAATAACATGATAAGCTACAAACATGAAATAAAGAGGTTAGAAGAGATTTTCAAGATTTTTTTATCTTTGGATAATCCACGAAGGCTAAAATCTTAAATACTAACGTACCGTGGGTGTCTGAAGCGAGATAAGAGGGAGTTTGTTGACAGGGGACTTAAATACTTGAAGATTTAGGGAGGGAAAGGAAAGACCGCTGAGGGCAGCAGGTTTCAGATTCTAAAAACTCCAAGAATAAAAAAAAACGAACAAAGTGGGAAACTCGGGGCCTGTCCAGTTGGAAATTATAGGGATGCATACGTGCAGCACCATAAGTTTCTCTGTTGGGAACCGTGAATGAAGGAATTATACTGGACAATTTTTTATAGCAGAAGCCATGGAAGTACCTATAAAAAGCGATAAATCCCCCACAGCCCGACGATGGGCAAGAGAGGGAAGTCTTTTCGTAAGTAAAGAATCATTAATGAGGCGAACAGCTCTTCTTTGAATGGAATCAAGAATGCTAAAGGTTGTGGGGGACGCCATGCCCCAGATATGAGAACAATAGTTTATAAGAGGTCTGGTTTGGAACACATACTATATGTATAAATTAGAAGGGGAAAATACTTTTTGGTTCGAAAGCTCTAAGCTTTTTTTGAAGCTACCGTAGCTATAGATACCATGTGTTTATGCCAATTAAGGTTATTCTTGAATGTGCCTTTGCTTTGCAAAACTTGGCCGCTCATGACTAAAGAATGATTATTTGATGACTCTTCTCGGGACAAGGAACATGATAGTGTTTTTGATGCAATAAAATGGACGAGATTCTTGGGGCCCAAATCCAATATTAAATTAAAGTCCTGTAAAACATTAGGCTTAAAAGAAAAAGTGCTAAATCAACTATTATCCTAAATAAACTAAAAAATTCTTTATAAATGTATTAGGTCCATGAATAATACCTAAAACTTTTTAATTGTGACCCATCCTATTATTAATTAAACAAAGTATTCTATTCTATTTTTTTCTTGGTTTTGGTCCCTTCAGGTCCAACTCTCCACCAATCTCCCCTTTCCGGACTATGCTTTCCAGGGCTTCGTCAGCGGAAAATCTGGATAATCGAGCTCGTAGCTCCCAGAAATTCCAAAGAAAACAAATAATTCAACAATCGATGCAATGCATAAATTGTCGGCTGTCAAACCAAGACCTGCTACTGGTTTACGTACTAACCTTCACTTTCACTACTGACGGTTCCCATGGCACGCCCATCTATTTCCCGCCATTTGAGAAATACCTCGTGTTCACCACCAAACAGGATACCATCCCCGAAGGTAAAAAACGTTCGTACGACACCTCTAACCGCCACTCCGGGAAGAACTTTGTAGTCCTCTACGCACGTCCGCACTGTCCGGAGCTCCAACAAAGTAAAGAATAAAACAGAATTCTGTGGCTATGTGGCTTATCATGTTATTACAATAAGCCCTTTAATTATTTTTCTCAAAAATGAAGTCAGATGCGGTGAAAACAAGAGACTAAAAAGTTTTATTTTTAGTATTGTACTGTGGTTAGGAAACACGCTGTATTTTAGAGAAATATAATAAGGGTTTCCTTGCAGATAGTGGCTTATGACAGTAGTTGTATACAGTAAAGTTAATAGAGACATTTTGCACCCCTTATTTTGCAATTCCGTTGTGGTTAACGTTATTCTGAGACTGCGCAGTAACGCAAACATGATCGGTTATCGTTATTAACCATACCGGACTCCTTTAATTACGGATGAATACCGAAGAGCTTATCGTTATCGTTATTGTTAAACTGCGTGGTTGCCGGATTGTAGAAATTTTAATATCAATTATTTAAAAGGTTTTTCCGGATATTCTAAATCAGTAATTAATTTAGATGTTACAATCTGGCACACTTGCTTTTTATTCTACTACCAAACCTAACCTTACTTTTTGTGTTTTGCTTATACTGTATTGTTTTGTATCTACTTTAAAAAACGAAATCAACAGAAGTGTTTGCATATATTTAAATATCAATTTATATCTCTTATGAAGAATAAAAGTAAATACTGATTTTTCGTTAACTTTAAAATGGGTGTACCACAGGCAAAATTAAGGTTATGTGTCGAAAGCGCAGACGCAAGATAAATTTCTTAAAAGAGGCTGCAAAATCTCTGTCTTAAACTGCTGCCGTAATCGTTATGATTAATAACGATAATCATAAGGAGGCCAAATAACGACTGTTATTTTAAGAGGTGCAAAATGTCTCTAATAATTTGAGGGTTTTTTAAATGTAAATGTCACACTATATACAAAGAACCTCCATAGATTTTAAAATTTAAATTAAGGAATATTTTGTTTAGTAAAATGGGTATTAAAGTATCAAATATTAAGCCATGTCAAACATGAAAATACTGAAGAATTTAGCAATTTCTAACATTTTTATTTTTCAACTATCGTTAACTATTTAGTTTAAAGGGTAAATGATGTGATTCAAAGAGTTGTCTGAGATGGATTGGGTTCATTACTAGTTTCGATGCCGGTCTGCCTTAACCAGTGCCTTAAGTTTCTTGTCCGTTCTATCAGTGTGGTCGTTGCACCCTAAACAAAGAATACTGAATAAAATATGCACAACGATAAAATTCTTTGAATCAATCATCACCTTAGGATCAGCATTTATTCTAAAGCCTGAACCATGTATTAAATTATACTAAGTGACATAGAAATCTGAACACCCAGTTTAAATGGTTTTATTTTAATAAAATTTTGTATAAGTACTAATGAAGCATAATAAGTAAATGATAAAAATTTCAAAATGATTGCATTGGTTTAAAGCCCTTTTGCCTAATGTGTGGATGCACTCCGATGTGTTACGCATTCTCCAACGCGCCTAGGCATGCTTCTGATCAGGTGGTCAATGTCCTCCTGTGGTACATCATTACGTTGAAAGAAGTCTATTGTGACTCTTGCAACATGTGGTCGGGCATTATCTTGTTGGAAAGTTGGATTTGCCAGAGTGTCAAGATAGGGTAAAAGATGGGGTTCTAGAACTCCGTGGATATAACGCTGCGCGTTCATGTTACCTCTGATGAAGATTAAAGGTGACCTGGAGCCATAAGCTATAGCACCTCAAACCAGAACTCCAACAGTGTGATGAACATGTCTTTCAACAAAAACAGGCGAAAACTTCTCATTCGTCGGTAAACACTTCGCATGCCAATAGGTCTTCCGTGTTCTGCAAACCATTCATTTGCAATGGATCTGGTAGTGGAGAAACGGTCCGTTAAGGCCAATAATCTTAGGCGGCGATCTTCACGGTTTGTTGTTCTACGGCGGCGTCCAGTGCCCCTTGCTCTTTGCGTACGGCCTTCTTGAAGCCATGCCTGACAACACCTAACCACAGTGTCTACACTTCTTTGCACTCTAACTGCAATTTCCCGAAAAGAAAGTCCAGCTTCCCGAAGTCCCACTATACGGCCTCCTATCAAACTCACTAAGTTGACGAAATCGTACAGTTCTTCATACTCTAGGCATCGTAACCAATCGTAAAGAATGTCAACAACTAAAATCCGCCAAATTTGGATCTTTACTGCGGCTGCAATATTGATTTTTAGAACGTTAGTGAATTTAAAAAAAACAGTATAAAAACCGGAATGTCGAACTGATATGGCTGAAAATTTTATCAATTGTTATTTACAGTAAGATAAATAAATGTACTAAATTTCATTAAAATAAAACCATTTAAACTGGGTGTTCGGATTTCTATGTCACACACACAGTATATTTGCTATAACTTTCAGTATATGACGAAAAATTTGTACATACCTGAGAGGCCTGGGTAACAACCGTACTCTGAGCATTGGCCAGGGCGACATGCTGTCTATAATTGTGCAATCTATCGGCCAGAGTGGGGATAGATGGTGGTGCGGGGATACTGGCCGCCCCCGCTAAAACCGGCCAGCCGAGATCGGGGTAGACTAGAGGGGGATCACTGCGGGTAAGAAAGGGCAAGGTATAATAATATCGATACTGTCTACATATTGGACGTGCAATAAGGTATAACCAAAGACAATTCTGGTTTATTTATTTATTTATTTATTTTCTTTATTTCAAATTACATTTAACACTACATTAAATGCAAGAACAAATATAAAATGAAATGACGTCAAATGGTTTCTATATAGACTCTCAGAACAATGCTAAATTTTTGGTCATCAGTTTGGACGCTGGCTTGGCTGAATTTATGAAGCAGTATAATTATACGTACTCGATGGATACCCGCTTCATAAATTCCACGAAGCGAGCGTCCAAGCTGATGACCAAAAATTTAGCATTGTTCTGGGTATCAATAGTGAAACTACAATTGTCTTTGGTATAACAAACTATCTGTTGGAAAACTCGGAAATCAAAATTAACTGGATATCAATGTGCTAAAGTCTAAGGTAAACTTAAACTGCATGAACACATGATGTATTTTTGTACTTTTATAACAGATGAGTGCGACGTTGTCAAATTTATGTTTTCCCTTAGTTAAGGCAATTGTGAACAACTTCGCAAGACCACTTGGGGATCTTTAGTTATGTTCCTTGATATAAAAGACGCATTTAGTGATTTTTAATCTGTGAAGGTATCTACTTTAAATTAAAAGCAAATTAAAAACAATTGTAACTAATATAATGAAGTCTATGTATATACCTTGAGCAATACTCGTTTGTTGCTGTTGCGTTCTAAGAACGTCCCATATTTCTCTAATTTCTAAATTGAGATTTTCCAAACTCTGTATAATCTCGGATGGTTCTTGAAAATCACTTTTTGAAATGGTTTTAATATAATTTGCTCCATCGGCTGCTACAAATTCAGTTGAGCTAATGCCCGAGCTCGCGCTAAAAAAATAACGTTTACAATGGTGAATAAATATTGGAAAGGAAGTCATAACAAGTGCGGAAAATTATATTTTTCGCACGCAAACTGCCGATACTTGTGAACCAGGGCAAGCAGTACGTAAAGGAAAGTAACTTCCTGCAAATGTTAGGATCAATTTTTTTAAAATAATAATCTAACAAAATTTTATTTATTACTGCTTTTCAGTTTTTTATTTATTTATTTATTTATTTATTTCAAAGCTTCTACTCTCTTAATATTTGTAATTTCTTATAGTGGCTACTTTAATTGAATCGGTTATTACTAAAACACCTTAACTAATTTTTTGTCCATATTAAGATTTGTATAAAAATTCGTTTGTTTAGCGTACCCGCATCGATTAGTGCCAAAATCCCGTAAAGCCGGCTGTCCATGAGAGCGGTTTTCCGCCCGCGTATTAAAAATACGCGCAGAAAATCCGCTAGCCCGTCCATTGTAGCGAAAAATATTAATGCGTTTTGTTTTGAATATGGTGATTTTATGTTAGAATTTTCTTTGGTTGTTACTACTTTCTCTGTTGGATTACATAATAATACTTCCTCACTTAACGTATGTCCTAAAAGTTTGGGCACACAATATTTATCGGTTTTTTTTTAATGCTGCGCTTGAGAGTATTTGGGACACTTACGTCTCTTTCAATATTTAAGACCATTCCTCTTCAATTCCAACGATATCTTACTCTTAGAAGATCTGTATTGCCTAGCCAGTCTCCTCGTTGATATTCCAATCTGGTTTTTTGCTCTTCTCACCAATCTCTCTGACCTCTGTGCGGTAAATGCACGTGATCTTCCACTTTTGGGAGATTCAGACATGGTATTCCCTGCTCGCACTACGCTATTGTTCTATAAATGGTTCTGCGTGAAATGTTTTCATTCTGGAATATTCGACAAATTTCAGCTTTGGGTATCCGCCCAACTAACTTGTAGATACTTTTTTCTTATTTCTAATTTATACGACATCTTAAAGCGAAAACTTCAAAATAAATAAATCTCAACTGACAGTAAATAAAGTAAATAAACTTTTGTTTTCAAAGGCAACTTGATATTATTTTGTTTTTGTTAAAATTAAAGACAATGAGTTTTGTGCGAAAACTTTTAGGACATACGTTAAAGCATCATAAATTGCTTTACAAGTTTCTCTGACGATTGAAGACACAGTTTTAGCTCCTACCCTGAAATTATAACTCTCAGACACCATAGAGTCACCAGATATCTAAAAACATTTTTGAAACTATTGATACATCCAGAAAATTAGGCAACTTTGGTTAATAGCTTGTCTTGGTCTTTTATTTACCACATACACTTTTTTTCTTACCTATTTACCTTGGAGTACAAGCTAGACGCTCGCCTGCAGTTATTGGCTCACGAACTGTGTGGGACTTGATAATAATTGACTCAACTTTCTGTAACAATTTGTCAAAATGCTCCTTTGACATTCTTTAATAATTAAAGTGTTTTTATCACTATGTTGTCTTAACTCCTTTAATAAAGTATAATATTGGCTATGAACTTTTCGTTCAAAAAAATTTTTCTAACTCAAAACCTGTGTCTCCTTTTTTGTCTTTTTGGTCGTATTGAAAGTAGGAT
This sequence comes from Listronotus bonariensis, assembly GCA_014170235.1. Taxonomy (NCBI): domain Eukaryota; kingdom Metazoa; phylum Arthropoda; class Insecta; order Coleoptera; family Curculionidae; genus Listronotus; species Listronotus bonariensis. The sequence goes on from JACEGR010005646.1 coordinate 56,459, forward strand.
AAATATTATTTTTTCGCCAAATATTAAACTGAATTAAATTATTAAAATAAGTGTAGTTAATAACGTCCATAACACTTCTTTAATTTAAAATGAATATTTAACGTCTTGTCTTATTGTTAAAGTAATGTTTAAAATGTTTTTATTAACTTCGCCATTTTGTCAATAGTGTTAGAATTGTCAATCTATTAATATCAATATTACTTTCTTCGTGTTTAGCTGTAGAAGTAAGTTTAGAATATCTAGAGTCCGATATAAGATGTCGCGGTAGCAACAAGTTGTTCGTTCTTTTGTTCTTTAAACTTCAATATATACAAACAAACAATTACTTATTCAGTAGTTTTTATTTCATAACAACACTTATCTTCAAGAAACAACTCTTCAAGCTCATTAACTAGTTCAAGGTTATAGTTCCTGGCTATTAATTTTATAAATAATGTTTATGTGATGTATATATTGTTCCAAAACACCTCGTATAAAAACACGTGTCTTCGTTTTTATACCTTTATTAACAATGGAACGTAACTATGGTTACAACAACGACAAAATCTTCACTTGTCAATGTCTCGAAGTTTACAGCACAAAAGTCGAATCTATACTAATCGATCGGAGGTTTCCCGTCGCCCTTTATAGTACGGTGAAGAGTAAAGAATGATCTAGAATCTTCGAGAAATATCGTGAAAATTCCATAGTACAGGATGGCATAAGAGTTCTCAATGGATAATTCGGACGTTTTCGGAAACCTTCGAAACTAATGAAAGAACTTGGAAAATCTAAGGTAAATTATTCAAATAAATCATCAGACTAAATTAAAAGGTCCTAACTTTATACAATTCTATAAACTAACACTTATTTTTAATGTCCGTAACAATATTTTTTTCTTTTTAAACTGTTTTTATGATGAATGACAATTTATAGTATATGTATGATTTTTAACACGTTGTTTTAATATTGTATTAAATTGTTTTAGTTAGGTTTTCCTTTTTAATTATTTGTTTAATTAATACAAGTATTAGTATAACTTTTACCATTTTGTTTGTATTTTACTTTTATGTTATTACATTTTTATTTAATCCGCACAATCTGAGTGGAAACGCAAAAAAGTTAACTTTATCTTAACTTTTGCGGATCCGCGTCGAAAATGGCGGGAAAGCATTTTAAATTTGCACTAACCAATCACAACACTGAATTATCATCCGCGAGCGTAAAATCGCTCTCATGGACAGCCGGCTTAAGTCAACACATTAGCAATGAGGAGGTATGAAAGATCAATTTATAGCATGTAATTCTAAAACACCTAAAGTCATTGACTTGGGGTATTTTGGTAATTTCTGAAAATGTTAAAAAATATGACTCTGGGGTGTTTTGGTAATAACCGATTAAATGAATAAACATGATCTAAAGCTTATTCCATGAATTCTAAAAGATTTTTGCGGAGAAAAATGCCGCAAGCCTTCCGGGAAAGAAAGTATTTCCCTATAAAATGCATGCGAAAAAATGGAGGTTTAAGCATGCTGCTACAAAAACTATAATTAAAAAAATTCAAACCTGTGAGTTGATAGGTCACTTAATGTCGCGTCATCTTGGACCTTGCTTTGGTCATTTTGAGCATTGGCGCGGTGCAAGGACTGCTCCAAATGGCGCAGTCGTATCACTTTTCACCCAACAAACTTCTTGTGCGGTGCAAGTTTACTTCCATGTCTGTTAACTCTTTTTCTTCCTTAAAAACAACATACAATTATATAGTTAATCCGATATTGCTCCGAAAATGCATTATGTCCTAGATACAAACTTAAAAAAGGGCTTTTATTAATATCTTAAATGGGCTTCATACTATTGTGAACACCTAGTATAAAAAAGTATACATTTTGGGAATTTTAAAAATATAAATTTTTGGGAATTTTAAAATAAGTATAAATTTTAATTAGGTTACTTAACATTGGGAATTTTGCTAAATAAAGATATACGTGAGGTGTCAAGGCTTTTAAAGTATAAATTAAACAATTTTCTAGGTTACTCTTATAATAATAAAATAAAAACATTAAACAAACTGGGTCGCGTAGAAATGCAAAACAAACACTGGAAAATTTGATATTTAAAGAGGAGAAAAGAAGTTAGAAAGACATTAGATAAGAAGTAGGTAGTAAAAGTAAAGTCAAGTATAAAGTTAAAGTTTTAGTGAAGCCCTGTACGGGCTACCCCTAGTGGGGGTATGCCCGTACCAAATTAAGATAGTCAAATAAGTGAAATTAGTTTTTAAAAATGCGAAGTTAGTTTTGATGGTCCACCGGTCTCATTGTCCCAAGAAGATAGTTCCATATGGTACATTGGTCCAAGTGACGTCACTATATCAATATACAGGGTGTCCCATTTAAAAAAAAAAGTAAGGTATGTCAATATATTCTGTTAATAGAATTATTTTGTGTAATCTTTATAACTAAAAAAAAACTTGATAATTTACCGTACAATTTGGTTTTTGGATAATTTTTTTAAGTTAAGAAATAAAAAAGTTATAGGCTTTTAAAATGTGGAAAAGTTAGATTGGACGCACTGAAATTAAAGGGGCTTTATTTAACTTCAGCGCTAAAAATTAAAATTATTGGGACATTTATCTCACTGTTGTATTAAAAGTATAAATAGAGATTGTACATTTTGAAACTAAGCCCCTCAATTTGCTACTTACTTGCTAAAATTTTTTAAGCGGCGTCTAGAGCTGAGCGAATATGTCTGACACAAAAAGACTTTAAGAAATAATTCCTTTAACTTACTTGACAAAGTTGTTGCAATGTATGCCTGGCCATCGATCCATGTTTTAACTTAAGTTCTTTCTGCCTTTGTTGAAACAACGCCTTTTGACTTCTCAAACTTTCTTTCGCCCGTTTGATGGAATCTCTTTCTAAGTGAATTCGGTGGCGAAAGAACTCCAGTTCTGAACTGCCTTCGAACTTTTGGCCATCAGAGAATGGATACCTGAAAGATATATTAAGGATTTGTTACAGGATATCCGAAAAAATATAGAAAAGACACATAAAAAGAACAATTCAAGTACATACAAACTTTTTTCGTTATACAACTTGAAATAAAGTTATTTAAACGTAATTATTAATATTCAAATTTTATACAGTGTGTCCCAGGATAGGTGTTACAAGAGGACAAATGGACCAAAAATTTTTAAACGTCGTTTTGGGAAAACTGGTCGCATAGTCCAAAAATTAATAAATACAAAATTTTACCCCGATTGGTAATATACAGGGTAAGTTATAATTAAAAATGTAAAAAAAGACCAGGAATAAAGTACCTTCATTTTTAAAAATAGGACAACATTGTATAAGTAAATGTTGAAGAGAATTAAATTTTATGTCAAAATTTAAAGTTAAAGAAGTAAAGATATACCTTAGGTGATATGTATCACTTTGGGAATTTTGGGGAAACTGATCTTCTAGATCTTCCAGCTTTTGAAGTTGTTTCCTTAAATTTTCCACGGGAGAGCAAGATCTTTGTTGACCTTTCCTGGATTTTGTGTTCACATTAATTCTTGATGTGGAAGAACTTTTAATCTAAAAATTAAAAATAAGGCGTTGAGCTATAATAGTACAAACTTTATTATATTATAATCATTCTGTAAAGTTTCCTGCCTTAGTGTTTTAACACAGCCTTCTTAAACCTATGAGCCGTGTAGGAGAAAATCTGGCAACACAGCACAGTAGGAATGTCAAGTAAAGTTTAGAAGTAAACAGAAACAAGTTGAAACGATTGCTTAAGAGGTTTTCTGTTTTTAAAAGTTAAATCGTAGCGTGTATTTATTATATTACGAAAAATAAGTAATTCATTGTTATATTTAAAAATAGGACCAGTGCCAATATGTCAATCGTTGTTTTTACGTTTAAATGTGCGCGTATAGTTGGTGCGTACGGCGTACATTATGGCAAGAACGTGTTGCGTTTCGGGCTGCAAAACGAATTACCCCAGTTATATTAAAACTGAGGGTTAATTTCCCAAAAACGATGAAATTAGAAAAGCCTGGTTGTGCGCTATTGACCGGTTAAGTGTTTTTTTATTTAAAAGTAAAAGTAGTACCTATACGGTAAATGGACAAATATATTTTAAGGGTAACTAATTAACTAAGTGTGTTTTTTAAAAATTGGTTTAATTTGATATCAATAATGTGTAAAGTGCACCATAAACAATTATTTACCTCAAGCAATATCCTAAGGACTATATCAAGTAATGGGCATAATTATACCGACAAGTTCACCAAAAATATTATTGATATAGATATTCTGAAAGTTATTTACTTACTTATTTATTTAAAGGGTTTTTATTTTAAAATGCATTTAATGTAATACAACTTAAGCTTTTATATTTATAACTAAAAACACATATTTTCAATTCATTTTAAGTATTGCAAATATTACTAAATAATAAATGTTTACTTAAATGTAAAAAGCTACATTGGTCTGTTTGCAAAAAATGCATAAAGGGTGGTAGAAAAAGACCTAACAACTTGAAATTTTTAAATCCTTACCAACAAATTTGTATAAGACAGAAAAGTTTCTGATAAGTTTTGCAGACACATTATTGCTTTTTAGGACAACTATAGTATTTAAAATTACACCTATATGTTGTCTAAAACATCCTAAAAAAAATGAGTACCTATATTTTGTTTAAAACACTTAAAAATTAATTATATTTAGCATGTAATCTATTAGGAACTCATTTCAATATTCCTATTGTACAGTGTTTTTTGCAACGTTGCCTTTCTTACTTCACGGCTCATAAGTTTAAGAAGGCTGTGGTTTTAACCACATAACAACTAAGTAATACGAAACAATTAAAAAGTTACTTCAACAACAAGGAAAATAAATTAATACCAACCTCGAAAACAATTTTTTCTACTTCTACCAGGATTAGTACTCTCAGAAGAATCGTTCTGATTGGCCTTGTCGTCGCTCTGATAACAATTATCACTGATCGACGTGTCCAGGTCTTGTATGACAACTTTGGTCAGTTTCGATTCTACTTTGACAGGTAGCACATGCGCAGGCGGTCTATCCAGTAATTTTCGCGAAGGCGAATTGAGTGGGGTTCTACAGAAGTTTTTATTAACTAGATATACAGGGTTATTTTAAGTAGGTACTTTCCTTTTAACACTGTATAAAAATGCAAGGAAGTAAGATTTTTTTTTTTAATAAAATTATGTCCAAAAGTTGCATTTTTGATCTAAAAGATGTACCTGGGGCGTTTGAACAAGATTTGTATTGATTTTTTTTAAGAAAAAAGTAGATGGTACTTCTTTGGGTACACGCCTTTGACATTTAATGTCAAAGTTTTCAGAATATCCGAGAAAAACATAAAAAATTTGAATTTTAAAGCCTGAATAATAGTAAGTTTTCATTTTTATTATTTTATTTTCATTTGTCTTGACAACGGTGGCAGATTTGCCACCGAAACGTCGATTTTTTAATTATCTTTTTACTTGTTTAAATTTTTTTGGTTTTTTAGTATTTTTAATTTAATTTTGGCGTGTACCCAAAGAAGTACCATCCATTAAATGAATCCGCCAAACTACAGAACATATCTTCAAAAAAGAAAAAGTAGTACGACAAAATCTGTTAAGCTCAGTTTTTATTTTGCAAAAAGAGTTATAAGTAAAATCAAAGCTAGGGAATTTTGCAAACCCTTATTTATTAAACATAAGATATTGACACTGACATCTATTTTTATATTGGAAATTGTTTTTTTATCTTTGGACAATCCACGAAGGCTGAAAGCCTAAATACTAACGTACCGTGGGTGTCTTAAGCAGGGTGAGAGGAAGTTTGGTAACACGGAACTTAAAAACTTGAAGATTTGGGGGAAGGAAAGACCTCCGCTGGCAGCAGGTTCCATAGTCTAGAAACTCTAAGGATAAAAGAACGAACGAAATGGGAAGTTCGGGGCCTGTCCAATTGAACTGTATAGGATGCATACGCGCGGCACCACGAGTTTCTCTGTTGGGAGCTGCAAGAGGAGGGACTATACTGGATAATTCGTCGGAGCAGAAGCCGTAAAAGTATTCCAGAGAGGGTCGAATTTGGGACACATACAAAGTGTATAAATTGAAAGGAGAAAAATACATTTTGGCTTTGTTTGTTTAATATATAAAAAATATTGATGTAATTATATTGAAAACTTTTAATATAATTTTAGAAATAACTCCTGCATTGATCTACTTATACCGCATTCAAATATCATTAAAAAAATCTATAATTTATGAATCAAAAAAGATATTTAATCATTTACCAAATTCTATAAAAATATCAAAAACAAAAAAAATAAAAAATATGTTAAAACTATTTTACTTAAAAGAGCGTATTACAATTTAAATGAATTTTTCGAGGATACATTTCCATAAAAGGTATTTCTTTTTACTATTATATATTTGTGTGTGTATCTATCTATGTTGTATATGTATATATAGTTTATTGTTTTGCTTTGTCTACAAAGATATCTAATTATTTTTCATGACAATAGAGCTTATATTTATTATTATTATTAATACTTTTTTCGAATTAATAGAGACATTTTGCACCTCTTAAAATAACAGACGTTTTTTAGCCTTCTTATGGTTATCGTTATTAAACATAACGATTACAGCAGCAGTTTTAGACAGAAATTTTGCAGCCTCTTCGAATAAATTTATCTTGCGTCTACGCTTTCGACACATAACCTTATTTTTACCTGTGGTTCACCGATTTTAAAGTTTACGAAAATCAGTACTTACTTTTATTCTCCGTAAGTTATATATTAATATTTAAATATATGCAAATAATTCTTTTGATTCCGTTTTTCAAAGTAGATGTAACAATACAGTATAAGCAAAACACAAAAAGTAAGGTTAGGTTTGGTAGTAGAATAAAAAGCAAGTGTGCCAGATTGTAACATGTAAATAGATTACTGAATTAAAACATCCTTAAAAATGCAAGTCCGTTTTAATTTCTTTACACTATTTTATTTTTCTTACTGCTATGGATTTTTCGCTAATTAGAGCCTATGTATCAATGATATTTTAATTAATACGGCATTTATATGTCAACCTTCTTAAATAATTGATATTAAAAATTCTACAATCCGACAACCACGCAGTTTAACAATAACGATAACGATAAGCTCTTCGGTATTCATCCGTAATTAAAGGAGTCCGGTATGGTTAATAACGATAACGGATCATGTTTGCGTTACTGCGCAGACTCAGAATAACGTTAACCACAACGGAATTGCAAAATAAGAGGTGCAAAATGTCTCTAATATTATTTTTAAAATGCTTATTTACTTTGGAGTTAATTTTGTTTCTTGATATTTTTTCGTAAGAAAGCCATTTTGATGGATAGCTAAAAAAATTATACAAAAACACCATACAGGGCCGTATTATCCATTAGGCTACAGCCTAGGGCGCCACGAAAAAAGTAGGCGCCAAACAGGGGAGTAATAGGCGCTAGACAGGGGAGTTTAAAAAACTTTAGGTTGAGTGGGGATTTTTGGTGACAAATTTCTCTTGTGAATAAGGTGCTTTGGAATGAAATAGGCGCGAAAAGGAAGGAATGACCTTTATTTTTTTTGGTCATCGTGAAGTAAGGCGCCTGGCACTCAAAATAAGCGCTACGGAGGAAAGGAGGGCCTTTTTTTTTGCTCTTCAAAAAGGAATTCTAGCTTAGGGCGCCTCGAACAGTTAATACGGCCCTGACACCAAATCAAATTTAAGTGATGTAGCTATGCATTAAAATGGCTTTTACTTCTTTAAACAAAAACGTTCGTCTAACGAAAAAATATCAAGAGACCAAATTAACTCCAAAGTAAATGAGCATTTTAAAAATAATATTGATTCGAAAAAAGCAGTGACATACTATTTTTTTCTTGAAAAAACTTCAATAAAATCTTGTTCGAATGCCACTGGTAGAATTTGAAAACTTTTATAGCAAAAAATGTAATGTAATAGTAAAATGAAGTGTACCAAATTTTATAAAAATATCTGAGTGGTAGGAAAGTTATGAATGACAAAAAAAGGCATATTTTTTCTTAAAACTTTAACACCATGTATCTCGGAAACGAAGCATTTTTGCACATAATTTTATTTTAAAAATGTCTTAATTTCTTGCATTTAATACAGTGTTAAAAGGAAAGTACCAGCTTAAAAATACCCTGTATTATAGTTGTTTAAAGTATAAGTGGTAAAAACTTAATGTAGTAGGAGACATACCTTATACTTTGAGTACAATAACAATTAAAAAAAAACAATTTGTTACTAACTACTTTTGGTTAAAAGTATCAAATTTTTAAATGAAAACGTAAAATGGACCTAAAAATACATAGTGTTACCAAGGGTCAAAATATAAGTAGTGCTTCTCATATTTCTATAGGAAGAAAAGTGCTTAAATACAGCAAAGTTGGGTCGTATTCGAATACTCAGTATTCTGAATAGTATTTAGAATACTCAATATTCTGAATAATATTCAGAATACATTTTGCTGCCGGTATTCAAATACATTTGTGAGTTTGGAATTCGGTATTCGGCAGAATACTTTTTGGTTAGTATTCGGTATTCCGTCCCTTTCACAAAAAAGAAGAGCGCTTGAAGGACTAAGACCTTCCAGGCTCAACGGAGTGGAAATCCCCTTTTCAAAAGAGGTTAAATATCTAGGAGTCATCTTTGACCAAAACTAACCTGGGGACCACACTTAAGCAAAGTCACTCAGAAGGCAAGAACTACCCTGGGTAGATGCCGAAGACTCTGCGGAAAGAATTGGGGACTCAGTCCGAAGATGAACCTATGGTTATACAAAATGGTCGTCAGACCAATGATAACCTACGGGTCAATTGCCTGGGGTGCAAAGACGCTACAAAAGACGGCAATAAGGCAATTACAAAGTATACAGAGACTCACTTGTCTATGTATTACGGGGCCATGAAATCGACCTCTACTGCAGCACTGGAAGCGCTGCTTAATCTACCGCCACTTCACATCTACATACAGGGTGAAGTGAAAGCGGTACAATACCGTCTCAAACAAGGCCAGAGTCCTATCATAAGACAGGAAAGGGCCATACAATGGAGATTCAAGGAGGACCAAGAAGTCAACTCAGTGTGTGAGATGCCTTCAGACAAAATGGTACCAAGCTACTGGCTAAACAAAGGTTTTCAAACTTTAATACCAGACAGAAAGGACTGGGTGGCAGGGCCTCCCATTAAAGCCGACCTAATCTGGTATACAGACGGCTCCAAAACAGACCAAGGAGTTGGAGCAGGTATATATGGGGACAAACCAAGGACGAAAATAAACTTGGGTCTCGGACAACACCCTACTGTGTTTCAGGCCGAAATTGTAGCCATAGAACAATGCGCTAGGGAAATCATCAGAAGGAGCTATGAGGATAAAACCATAGTAATCTATTCGGACAGCCAGGCAGCCATCAGGGCACTCAGTTCATGCAAAATCAGCTCCAAGCTGGTGCGGGACTGCGTAATTGCCCTGGAAGAGGTGGGTGCGTCCAACAAGCTAACCATTGCCTGGGTACCAGGACACGAAGGCCACGAAGGCAATGAAGAAGCTGATAAATTGGCAAAGGAGGGGCTGGTAGGACAATGGTAGGTCCTGAGCCCTACTGTGGTATTCCATCATGCCAGGTAAGGTCATCCATTAGATCATGGATTATGAGGGAATCACAAGACTGGTGGAGGAGAACACCAGGACAGCGTCAGGCGAAAGTGTTCATCAAGGCTTACTCGCCAGAATTTACAAAAGACCTTCTGAATTATAACCGGAAGGCAGTAAGAATAATAGTGGGTCAACTGACAGGTCATTGCAGACTGAATAAACACCTGGAAACTATGGGCCTGGCAGAAGAAAACCTATGTAGGTTCTGCCAGGAGGAGGAAGAAACCGCAGAACACGTATGGTGCTACTGCGAAGCCCTTTGTCGTCTGCGGTTTGCAAGGCTGGGTGAAGAAAAACCTAAAGCGGCAAGATATACCAAGGGGCCAGTTTCAAGCTTGTGGAGTCTGATTAAACAGACCGGCTTGGATAGCGTGCTCTAACCTATGAACGGAGGACACACAATAAACCTGAGCAGGTTGCAGTGTTAGAGGATATGAAATCCACCTCCTAATCTAATCTAATCTAATCTAATTCGGTATTCTGTATTCGAATACTTTTGAAGTATTTGACGAATACTTTTTTGAGTACACGAATACCGGCGTTCCGAGTATTCGAATACCGGAATGTGTAAGCAGTATTCGAATACCAAAAAAGTAGGGAAAAAATGAGACGAGGACTGACTTTTTCTTCTTTTCTCTTCAAATTTTGAATTATCGGTTGAATTTTTTTTTCTATTTTGGTATTCGAATCTTTTTTTCCAGTATTCGAATACCCATTTCAGGTGTTCGTGAATACCGAGTATTCGAATACTTTTTTCTTCCAAGTATTCAAATATTCGATATTCGAATACTTTTTTCCAGTATTCGTATTTGTATTCGAATACTGATTTTCAGTATTTGACCCAACTCTGAAATACAGTGTGTGTACGTAAGTTGGCGTCATATGGGAAACTTTTTTATTATTGATTTTACGAAAAAATATTATTCTTTATAAAAAGTTCTGCATGGTCCAAAACCTAAAAAGCAACCATTAGATATTAAATTGTATCAGTCCTCTACGTGTGGTCAAAAATGTAATTTTGGCTTAAGAGTAGAGTACCTCTATTTTTGCCAATATCAAAAATTGTTATTAAAAAAGATATTAGGAATTAAAAATTACTTCTAAATATGCAATTTTGTTTATTTACAATGATGCCAACTTACGTAGACATACTGTATAGAATTTACTGCAGGAAATAAACGTTACTATTCTTAATACTAAGCTAAGAGAAAATATGTTTTTTCTTAAATATGATTGAATGTATGTTGTTTACCTGTCTTTGTTATTTGAATGACTTTGTTCGGTTTCAGAACCAGTAGTATTAGTGGCAGTAGTATTTGTACTATTCTGTTCTTTTCTCTTATTTCTTTTTCTAAAGATAGTTTAACTTCCGTTTTCAACCTAAAATCAAAGAATAACTTAGAAAAAGACTACAAAGGCCTAAATTCTTAACACTAAGATACAACGGGAGTATTAAGTAAAGTACGAGGCAGTTTAAACCCTATTTACCAAAAATCGCTTATAGAAAAGTTTCAAAACTTTTTAAATAGAACAGACGGTAACAATTACCCAAATTGAAGATATGTTCTGTATTGGTTCGGCGGATTCATTTAATTGATGTTATTTATTAATTTTTAATTTTCTAGTTACTTGTTTTAATTTTTGGGTTTTTGGGTGGTTTTCTTTATTTTGTTTTTAGGAAAAAGATTCGATTTGTCGTGTACCCCAATAAATAACATCAATTAATCATCAAATCAAAACGTAGATCACTAAAGTTAAATAATATGTCCCTTTTTTCTTTGTTTTTACAAACCTATTTTTTTAACTTTAGACAAACCACGAAGGCTAAAAGCCTAAATACTAACGTACCGTGGGTGTCTTAAGCGAGGTAAGAGGGAGTTTGTTGACACAGGACTTAAATACTTGAAGATTTGGGGGAAGGAAAGACCTCCGCGGGCAGCAGGTTCCACAATCTAGAAACTCTAGGGATAAAAGAACGTACAAAGTGAGAAGTACGGGGCCTGTCCAGTTGAACCGTATAGGGATGCATACTCGCGGAACCACGAGTTTCTCTGTTGGGAACCGTGAGTCGAGGAACTATACTGGACAATTCTTCAGAGCAGAAGCCATGAAAGTACCTATAAAAAGCTTAGGGTTGTGACTGACGCCATGCCCCAGATATGGGAACAATAGGGAGGTCAGATTTGGGACACATATAAAGTGTATAAATTAGAAGCGGAAAAATTCTTTTTGGCTCGAAAAAGTAATCCAAGCTTTTTGAAGCTGCCGTGGCTATAGATACAATGTCTTTATGCCAGTTAAGGTTACTTTCAAATGTGACGCCCACAAGATTGAAGGTGTCTTTGCTCTGTAAAACTTGGCCGCTCATAAGTAGAGGATGAGTATTTAATGACTCTTTTCGCGACAAAGAACATGATTGTGTTTTGGATGCATTAAAATGGACGAGATTTTTGGCGCCCCAATCCAATATTAAGTTAAGATCTTGCGAAAGAGATATCTGCATCGCTCTGCGTTTGTTTTCCAAGTCAGGTTTAGTGATGAGTTTAGGAACCTGTAAACTGGAGTGAAGGGTATAATCGTCGGCGAAACTATGAATGGAATTAGTTGTGGACGAGAGAAGGTCGTTGATGTGAAGAAGGAACAATGTTGGTGCCAGAACTGAGCCTTGAGGGACTCCAGCATTTACTTGGTAAAAGCTTGAAGAATGGCCGTCTACAATAACTGATATACGTCGATCAGATTGATAACTAGAGAGCCAAGTACAGAGTTTAGTTGAAAGATCATAGAAGGGAAGTTTATTAAGAAGTGCGGCATGCCAGACCTGGTCAAACGCTTTGGATATATCAAGAGCAACGATCTGGGACTCACCCATAAACTCAAGAGACCTATTCCAACAGTGTGATACGAAGGAAAGAAGATCTGCTGTAGATCTTTTGTGGCAAAATCCATACTGCCTGTCATGCAAAATTTTGTAATGTATAATGTATTAATTGTAAAATATCAAATAATTGTATTATTTTTTACCAACAGTGGTTGGCATACTTCGTTTCTTTCTTTAATTTTTTTAAATAACTGTTCCATTTAACTACTTTATTATAAACAATTTTTGGCACATTACCTATCTTTATACGCATTTTATACTGGATGTCAACGAATCTAGACAAGCTATAACTTCAAGAGTATTGGACATATCAAAATGAGACTCGGTATATGTAAATGGTACAAAAAGAGAAGAATTTTCGCATGATTCTCGCTTTTTGGTTACTTCCGGTTTAACCGGAAATGACTCAAATTTTAAATGTTTAAATAGAAGACCCTGTATATTTTGGATTCCTAAGACAATTCTAAATAGTAATTTGACATTTTAAAAAGTTTTTACTCCCACTTCATTTTTTGAGAGCCATTTGTAGTATTGCATTTAGGTGGCTCTGATCCTTTTTATGAAGTTATTTTTAATCCTTTATTCCAAAAATGCTTGTCTAAAAAGGCAGTCCATTAAAAAAAAAGAAAGTTTTCTAGGAACCTGCGGCAACTCCGATTTTAACAAAATTTGGTATACGGGTTTTTTTGGGGTGCTAATCACAAATCTGAAAGAATTTTTGGCAGAAACGTTTTGTTCTCGAGATATTCAGCATCAAAGTTCAAATTTGAACTAAGCTTATTTTCACTATATTCCCCCTTTTTTTGCACACAATTCTTGATTTAAAGCTAAAGTGTCACAAAATATTTGATTTTCACTTTTTAAAACCCCGTTTTTCTACGTTTTTACATTATTTTTGCATTAAATTGCGTGGCTTTTCTTTGATAATGCAGCAACCATACATACACATAGGGCTTCATGGCACACTGGGATTGAAATGATTCAAAGTATAGCTATGCAATTTAATGCAAAAATAATGTAAAATACGTAAAAATCGGGGTTATAAAAAGTGAAAATCAAATATTGTGTGCCACTTTAGCTTTAAATCAAGAATTGTGTGCAAAAAGAAGGGAATATTGTTAAAATAGGATTAGTTTAAATTCAAGTTTGATGATGAATATCTCAAGAACAAAACGTTTCCCCAAAAAATTCTTTCAGATCTGATTCGTGATCAGCGCCCCAAAAGACCCCCGTATACCAAATTTCGTCTTTTCTAGAAAATTACCAAAAAAATAGACACGGAAATGTCAACTTGCCAAAGGGAAGGAGGGGGTAGTTTAAAACCTCACCAGAGCACACTTGGTTTATTCTGCTCTGACCTCACCAAGTATTACTAAGGGGAAGGGAAGGGGAGGGTCAAAATTATGTTTAAAAAACATCACGT
>JACEGR010005647.1:0-70442 GCA_014170235.1 Listronotus bonariensis
GAAAGTCTCGAGTATTAGAGGCAGCTGAAATTCTTTTCTTTAGATGTCGTGACTGCATAACCAGCAGTCCCCAAAATCAGTGCGAATTTAATAAATACCACCACAAGCTTCAATTTTAATAGAAATGAAAAAGGTAATAAAAATCAATTTCTTAGATTTAACGATATCTGAAAACACGATAAAACTCATATGGTCACAAAAAAACGTCATCGAATATATTCGGTAATTCCCAACATCATATCCCAAAAAATCTATCATTATTAACTTGCAGACTACAATATATGTTATCCGACAGGCAACTTATACCAAACAAAATACAAAGCAACGGCTTACAAATGTATAAACATTTTAAAGAAGACTCAGCAAATTTATAATAATCAGGATTCTACAGATAAAAATAAAGATATATGTCACTACCATACATTCAACCCTGTCATAAAATACAAGATGTTTAAAGCAATGGTCATAAGTCTGATGCTACGAAATAACGAGAAAAATTAAATCCGCAATTCCAGAGGATAAAAAAACACACACAATATACGAAATTCCCCTATGCGACGCAGTGAATATCGTCGACCAGCTAACATACAAAAAACAGGATGAACGATCACAAATTCGATACAAAAAAAAACAAGGCAACCTTGGCACTTCACAGCATAGATAAACAGCACGCATTGTTTCGACAGTAAATTCTGAGAAACAGAAAGTCATGCTAAAAACGCGAATTTCAAGTGACCGAAATGTAAAAGAAAACACCATAAACTACAAACAGATCTGCAAAACAATAGCAAAGATAATACCGCAACGTATAAGGAAATGACGCCCGATGAGCGCGAATTGTATGTGTGGAAGTATGCAGGTAGATGAAACCAGGACGGTCCCTCAGACGAATGGTGGTTGGAAGGCAAATATCACTGCCGTAAGGCCTTTCTGCCTCTGTTACTAGGTATTGATTCGGCAAGAGCCCCAGGCGCGAGATATGCCCTGACTCTGGCTCTCAGTTCATATCTATCCTTAGTGTATTTACAGTGCAACATAACCCGCAAGAACAGAAAGAAAAGAGATGTATGTGAGTATTTTGCAGACATAGCAGTTCAAGTTTGTTTAGATGAAGCATTGGTTGTTAGCTCTGAATTTAGATATTTATTACTGTCATGACCTGGCAGCAGTGAAAAACTGTTTCAGCTACGGTGAGAAGGTCAATATGCCGAACGTCGTAAACTCTGTAAATAAGAAAAAAGTATTTTTAAAGGACAAACAGAAAAAGTAAAAACATAAAATATATAATCACAAAGTCAAGAGAAGAGCAAGAAGAAAGTTTAAATATATATATATATATATATATATATATATATATATATATATATATATATATATATATATATATATATATATATATATATATATATATATTGTTACAGACTTTCAAAAATGTGTTTAGGTTATAGAATTTTAGAGTTAGGATCATTTAATTTTGTTTGTTAATTTATTTAAATAATTTACCTTAATTTTTCCAAGTTCTTTTCATCAATTTCGAAGGTTTCCGAAAACGCCCGAATTATGTATTAATAACTTTTATGCCATCATGTACTATGGAATTTTCACGATATTTCTCGAATATTCTAGATCATTCTTTACTCTTCCACCATACTATAAAGGGCGACGGGAAACCCTCGGATCAGTTAGTACCGATTCGACTTTTGTGCTGTAAACTTCGAGACAGTGACAATTTAAGATTTTGCCGTTATTGTAACCATAGTTACGTTACATTGTTAATAAAGGTATAAAAACGAAGGCACGTGTTTTTATACGAGGTGATTTAGAACAATATATATATGGTAATAATTCGACATAGCAGTTTTCGCTATTATAAGAGATTTTCGAAAATTCTTTTTCAGGGGTTTCTATAGGTCGATTATGACACAAATCTGTGTGCGCGTTTTCCAAAAATCCATTTCTATAATTTATTATTAATAAAAACATATTTACGGGACGGTGGAGTGAACAGGGGTGCTGGGTGGGGACAAAACAGTATAAATCAACGTCAAACACGAGAAAAACATTAATACACTGCACTCAGGGCACATGAAAATGTAAATTAATTTTGAAAAAGTATTAAATTTTTCGAAAACTACCCCACACATATAGATATCTCGTCCGCCATTAATAAAGAAGGAAAATAGGCGCATTCATTGGTCGCTGATAACATGAAGTTCGTCATTATGAAAATGACAGTCTTGATAGAAGCAGCGTTGCCAAACTTCTTATGAAGAATTAACACCAAGCCTATTTCAGGGATTATCCACCATTTCCATGAGAAACAATGGTATTTTTGTAGAAATGCCTCCTTCTTTATGTTTAGGTATTTTCCTTTTTTCTCTACAAATTATAATAGGAAGAAGGAATAACTTAATTTTTCATATGAATTTTGTCCTGTATCTTGGCAACATCGCAAGACATTTACAATTCTATTGCAAACTCTTCTTTTATGCAGTGACAGCCATGTGCGGGATTGTTGTACTATTATTTATTTTTAATTTTTTTAAACAATTTTTTGGACATTTTGTAAACAGAAAGTGCGGTGTGTACTGTGAAATACTGTTTTTGGCGATTAATGTAGGATTTCTACTGTTTTGTCTTCACCCAGCACCTCTGTTCACTCCACCGTCCCGTAAATATGTTTTAATTAATAATAAATTATAGAAATGGATTTTGGAAAACGCGCACACAGATTTGTGTCATAATCGACCTATAGAAACGCCCTGAAAAAGAATATTTCGAAAATATATATATATATATATATATATATATATATATATATATATATATATATTATAATAGCGAAAACCGCTATATCGAACTATTACCATATATATATAAACGTTTTTTACAAAAAATTGGACGGCTCTCTTAACCACCAGGGCCACAACTCCAAAATTCTTAAATAAAAAGGGGGATCAAGTGATACATTAATTTAAAGCTCCTGATAATTACTTTTTAAATCTAGAATACAAAGTCAATATCTTTACCTACTACAAAATGGCGATACTTTAAAAATTACCCAAATACCTGATTTGATATCCATATTTCCGAAACTAATAAAGTAAGATGTACTTAATGGGGTATTTTCTTAAAGCTCTATTAAAGATCATTTTATTGGTAATAAAAAAAAACACGATGCTTCTTTAAAAATATATACATTATAGATTTTTAAAAGGCTCTAAGAAAATACCACAATAGAGAGATATGGGTACTTTGGTTACCGCCTACGTTCGTTATTTACGTAAGGCGCTATTTAAATACCGCATACGGTATTTAGTGTTTGTTTTTAGAGATATGGAAGACGCCGTATTACGAACGGTTAATTACACCTGTCTGCGAATTTACAAAATCAAAAACAAATGATCCTTTAATGTGCGAATACTAAAGTTTTTCCCGTTATTTCAAACACATTTTACTGTACATTTTTCCACTTTTCCAGATGAATTTTGACTAAGACATTCTCTCAGTAAAGCCAGGTCATTGTCGGCCGAGAATCTTAACCTCTTTTGTTTCTTTTTCACCTGCGACATTTATCCCAAAATAAAAAGTAAGGCTTTATCAAGATTAGTAGTTTATCTTTACTCTGTGGCTTTATTACCCAAATATTTGTAGAAATTGTCGAAATAAATAATATAACCTTAAAAAATAAACAAAGAAAAATATTGTGCGCATGGCAATTCTATTCGCTATTTTAAATAGCACACGGCGTTATCAGCCCGCAAATTACTCCATGCGGTAACGTTATATAGCCACCAGCGACGGTAAAAATCGAATCGCGCATAACTTAACTGTCATAATAGCGCTTACGTTAATACCGCATGACGTTACAGCACCACCCATATCTCTCATTAAGTGCATCTAATGCTGCATCCAGACTTGCAACAATTCGTCACGCGCCGAATAGCGCGCCACATAGCGCGGACGTGGACGGAATTTCACGTCGTTTCAAGGGCTTGGCGAAATGATTCCGCGGTGATTCAGAGCTTGTCGGTTTTTTTGCATCAAAGAAGCGCGAAAATAGGTTGGTTTGTTTGGACGGATGTTTGACGAATTGTTGCTGGACGCAGGTATTTGGGTAATTTTTTAAAAGTATTGCTATTTTGTAGTAGGTGAAGATATTGACTTTATATTTTAGGATTATAAAGTACTCGTCAGGAGCTTTTAAATGATGTATCACTCTGACCCCCTTCTCATTAAATAATTATGGGGGTAGTGGCCCTAAGGGTGAAGTGGTTGAAGGGGCACCGTCAATTTATTGGAGAAAACGTTCCCCCTCAATAACTATCTTAACGTGTTTCGGCGATTAGCTCAAATCTGTCTCTTTTCGCAGATAAGTTGAGTGGTAGGTTTTTAAAAAACATATATTTATAGGTTTCAGTCAACAATAATACTATAAGGGCTGGTGGAACAACTCATAAGCATTCAAAAAACACAAAATATCTGATAAACCCCGTATATCATATGACGTTTTTATTATAGTTTTTACCATTCCATATGAAGCAAAAATGTTTTATAGAAAATAAGCTTTTTTCTAATATTAAAAGTAAAAAAATTCACAGGTATCTATGGTTTATAGTTAAGTCTCTCTTGCAGGACACACTGCAGATTTTTCAGAGAGAACCTTTAGTTTTAGGTTGTCCTTCGATCAATGAAATGGATATTCAGTGCTGAAAAACTAAAATGTAAATTTATTTAGGTGTGACAATCAAAAATATTATCCAAGATGACGATTTTGACGAATTTCATGTGCCAATATCTCGAAACCAACGATTTTTTATTTAAGCCATTTTATGTTTTTCTGGATCCTTATGGGTTGTTCAATCAGCCTTTTCATTATTTTCTTTAAGTATCTGGATACCTTGGATACATGAGGGTTAAAAAATAGGTATTCAATAGCTATAAATCTCAATTTTTATTATAAAGCACACTAAATTTAATCATTTAATAGTCGCTTCGGGCATTTCATACACTTCCTTTACCTATAAATACATCAAAAACTTCTAAATTAACCTCCTAAAGACCTCAAATCCCTAAAACACGTACTCAATACCCCATATACTCTCACATAATATCGCTATCAGATCGGGTACATTTGCAACTCCGGCAAAATCCCGAACTTCCGAATCACCCATTTGCGCAGTCTCCCTAATGAAGGGATCCCGCTTCAAGCTCCACCCATTGGGAAAACAATTGCCGAGGGTGGGGCGAGTCCCTTTCTTGGGAGGGCCAACAACAACCCCCTTCAATGGCATTGACAATCTGTGGTGAAAGGCGACAGTCCGCGACTCGTGACCGGCAGAAGTCCATGTGACATTTTTTTTAGGCCATCACGGAAAACTTATGTGACAGTTTTTTTTGGGACACTTATTGCACAAAGGGGCAAATAATATGAAAATCGGCACTATATAATTGTTTTTTTGTTTTTTCGTTAATGACTGAAAGTGACTTGGTATTGCCGGTTTGATTCGATTAGTGTTTCTTTTTTTGTTGATATTTGAGTGATTGGTGAGGAAGATGTTGGAGTTTTACCCGCACCATATGAGCCTCAATCCAGCCATGTTGCCTGATCATGGAGGGACAATGACTGGGCCGGATTGTAATGAAAGAACAGGTAAAATTATAGAGCGACTTAAAAATTAAACATATGTTAAAAAAATTAACACGAAAAGTTAGTCCAGATTCGTTTAATTGTTGTGTTACCAAGAAAAACCAAAATATTTTCGGAAATATTTATTTTTCAGAGGAAACTGATATTACTTACAGTTATTATAATAATATGAAGATTTTGTAATTTGCTAGAGCGTTGCAACTTTTTTAACACGCTTTTATTAGCTTGGGTTGTAACTATCTATCTATCTATCTATCTATCTATCCTATCTATCTATGTAACGGAATCTTTGAGCCTAATTTTTACCAACTTCCAGCGATTCAATTTCTTTGAAACTTTGCACACGTATCAAGGACCGATGACAATGCAATAATTTAAAAACAGTATCCCGTTATCCTGATTAGGACCGCCAGGATAAATAAATTCCTTTACAGATCCTCTGTGTCTCTTGACAAAATGGCGAAGGAATTTTTTAGTGAATAAACTGGAGCATTTATTTTTAAAAAACTAAGTAATTGATATATCGAACCTAAAAGTGAAAAATAAATAATAGTTTAAAAAACTAAAAAACACGCTTTTATATGCAACCGAACTAAAAATTAGAAAATAATTTTTCATTACAAAGAGTTTGTCACTTCAGAATAAAAGCGTGGGGTGCTTAATATATTAAATGTTATAATTATTCTATTTGCAAATATCTATGAGGGAAAAGTTATGAAAAAATAGTAAAATGCACCCAACGCTTTTTACTCTGAAGTGACAAACTCTTTGTAATGAAACATTATTTTCTAATTTTTAGTTCGGTTGCATATAAAAGCGTGTTCTTTTAGTTTTTTTAAACTATTATTTATTTACTACCTAGTATGTATGTACCATTTAAGTAACGTTATGTTTTCTACACAAAAAGATATTCCTTGTAAGAATTGCTTTGAATTTACTCAAAATATTTAAGGTTAAACTCTTTAATGCAACCAAAATAGTAATTTTTGTAACAAGTGCCTAAAGCGATACTTTTTTTACGATTGTAAAGTTTCCATCCCATGAGTAAAAAAAAGCCATTTTATGCAAGTCTTACATACTATATATTTTCCACGACCGTATAAAAATTTCCCAAAATACCATTTTATACAAGTTTTATTTATATAAACTTATTTTAATTTTTGCAGCACAGCCAGTATATTGTAACAAAGAAATCATATAGCCTACTTATTTTTTAAGAGATAATTATCCTCTTCATAACTATGCATTTATTATTTAATTTTAGAAAATTGTATGTACTTATTCTTTGTAGAAATAATACTAAAACAGTATAAATTCCTTTTCAGTTTCTTAGTCATCCAAATTTATTATTACCAATAATTTTTCATAATTTTTATTAAATTTATTTGCAAACTGTCAAATTTTAAAACTAGTGACACATGAACTAAAAGAAATAATGACGAAATCAAAGGTAACTTAACCGTTTGGTTCAGTTGATGTCGCGTTTACTGTTACATTGCATAAATTGATATTTAAGTTTATTGTAGTAGGCATTAAAACTAAACACTAATTCAAAGTGGAAAAAAGCTCCGAAGTGTTTAAAAAAGTTACTTTTTAACACTTTATGTAGTGTACTAGAATGGAGTTCTTTAACTTTATGTTAACGATTAAAAAAACAGCATTTTTTACCGGTCGTAAAAAAATATATTTTAATACAATAAATTGATAGTGTATGATAGCGCATTTCTATCTATTATAAATTTTAGGCGTTCAACCAATTACAACCGCGGTAATAATTGGTGACAACTTTGACTTATAATACACTGTTTAAACGTCAACATAACCGATTGGTAAATACCGTTTTAGAATTGGTTCTTCGCCTAAAATTGATGTATGTCGCAGGCAAATTGATATTTTAGGGAAATGCCTTCTGCCTAGGCAAATGCTTGCTGTCTGGGCAAATGACTTATTAAAAATATTTTTTATTTAAAAACCATTGTAAATGCATTTGCCGTGGTCCTTGTTAGACAAAAGCACGTGTAAATTTGATTGGTTCAAAGCGCTATAGCCGCTCATGCAAAACTACCACGTTTGGGCGGTCATGGTTAATTTTGGTTAGTTAAATCAAATGCTATTTAACTAGGCTAACAGCATTTGAAAATGAAAATACGCCATTTGCCCAGGCAGAAGGCATTAGCCTAAAATAACCATTTGCCTGCGACATCCATATCTTAAATTAAAGGGTATGTTTTGTATGCACTATACTAATACTTTTTCACTTTCACACCCTGTATCTTTCTTATGATCAACTTTAGAGCATACATTAGGTGTGTTTGGATAAATCCCAATATTTTTATAAGGAATCTGTGGTTTCTTTGTATATCACTATCTAGGAGAAACCCTGTATATTACGTGAAAAGTGTATAAGGTCTACAACATTTTCTCGATTTGTCATCGAGGCATTTTGAGCATTTTTTTGGTATATGCATTCCAAATTTATTATGTTTGTTTGGTAACGAAATTATTCTGAAATTAGAAAAATATGCATTCTATTTTTTTAACTACTAACCACTCTCAACTTTTTTCAATTTTTAATATCTAGTAAGTATGTGATTTGTACGATTATTTTTATTATCTCTGGGTTGCATTATGAATTAACCGGATCACCTGTACCTGTCAATTTATAATTTTTATAAAGATGGGTCCACATTTATTTCATTCTGAAAGAAATACCGCCAAGTACACAAAAAATGATAAAGTAAACAAACCTTTTCGAAGGCACATAAGGCTGACAGAGCCTGATTTCATATTTTTAGAAAAACACTGCTAAAACACGTGTCACGTACTTAAAAAACATCCTCTTATTTTGCCTCTGTCTTGCCATATAACCGGTGGCACGTGGCGTGGAACTAGAAACTCGCCGGGTTGAATATTTTTGCTGCAATAAATCATTGTTCACAAAAGGATTTATTAATTTATCATTTTTGTGTACTTATTACTTTCAGAATGATTTACATGTGGACCCATCTTTACTTTTTTCGCACCCAATGCACAGTTTTGCTTCAATAAAAATACCCCATAATTTACTACTTTTCCCCCTTCGAAGGTCTTAAGTCGTTTGTAGCACGTGTCGACTGCTATAAACTATCGAAAATGTAAAAATGTCAAAGGGTCCGACCAAAGAAACCAAAATTGTTTCCTGAAATGGGCTATATATTTTTTTTATGAAAAGAACTCCAATTAAATTAATCGGAGCTAAATTTTAT
This sequence comes from Listronotus bonariensis, assembly GCA_014170235.1. Lineage (NCBI taxonomy): Eukaryota > Metazoa > Arthropoda > Insecta > Coleoptera > Curculionidae > Listronotus > Listronotus bonariensis. The sequence continues at coordinate 8,896 of JACEGR010005647.1, forward strand.
TTATTTTACCTCTATATTACTTAATATTTCAAAGAGGGTATAATCTTTCCTATGTTTTTCCAAGGATATTCGAAAAATAGGTAAGAAATTGTGCATTTTTGATCCTTACCACCGGAACACTCACCACACTACGTTTTCAAAAGCAGTACGTATCTTTCTGATCGACGTATATGAGTTATTGTGGATGGCCACTCTTTAAGCTTACACCAAGTAGATAAATGCTGGAGTGCCTCAGGGTCAGTACTGGCACCAACATTGTTTCCAGGGTCGGCCCGAGAATATGTGGCGCCTGAGGCGGCTACAATTTTGCCGCCCCTACAAGGAAATAAAATTTCCCCACTTTTAAATTGCACTGTTTTCAAATATCGAAACAAAACTTGCGCAAAACAAAAATCAAAATTTTATGTTAAAGTGGACCATTTTACCGCCCCTGGAAACATGCCGCCTAAGGGGGTCGTCTCACCGGCTCACCCTCGGGCCGGCCCTGATTGTTTCTTAACGACCTTCTCTCGTCTACAACAAATTCCATTCATAGTTTGTATCTATAGCCACAGCAGCGTCAAAAAAGCTTGGATTTTTCTTTCGAGGCAAAAGTATTTTTCGCTTCTAATTTATACACTTTGTATGTATCCCAAATCCAACCTTCTTTGGAACATTGTTCGGTAATTTTCTAGAAACCGGCGGCAACTCCGATTTTGACGAAATTTGGTATACGGGGGTTTTGGGGCGCTGATCACGAATCTGAAAGAATTATTTGGCGGAAATGTTTCGTTCTCGAGATATCCATCATCAAAGTTGGTATTTGAACTAACCTTATTTTTACCATATTCCCCCTTCTTTTTGCACATAATTCTTGATTTAAAGCTAAAGTGGCACACAATATTTGATTTTGACCTTTTAAAACCCCGTTTTTTTACGTATTTTACATTATTATTGCATTAAATTGCATACCTATACTTTGAATCATTTTAATCCCAGTGTGCCATGAAGTCCTATGTGTATGTATGGTTGCCGCATTATCAAAGAAAAGTCACGCAATTTAATGCAAAAATAATGTAAAAAACGTAGAAAAACGGGGTTTTAAAGATAAAAATCAAATATTGTGTGACACTTTAGCTTTAAATCAAGAATTGTGTGCAAAAAGAAGGGGGAATATAGTAAAAATAAGCAGAGTTCAAATTTGAACTTTGATGATGAATATCTCGAGAACGAAACGTTTCCGCCAAATAATTCATTCAGATTCGTGATCAGCGCCCCAAAAACCCCCGTATACCAAATTTCGTCAAAATCGGAGTTGCCGCCGGTTTCTAGAAAATTACCATTGTTCTCATATCTGGGACATGGCGTCCCCCACAACCCTAAGCATTCTTGATTCCATTCAAAGAAGAGCTGTTCGCCACATTAATGATTCTTCACTTACAGAAAGGCTTCCTTCTCTTGCTCATGGTCGGGCTGTAGAAGATTTATCGCTTTTTCTAGTTACTTGACATGGCTTTTACTCTAAATAATTGTCCAGTATAATTCCTCCAATCACGGTTCGCAGCAGAGAAACACGTGGTGCCGCACGTCCTTATACAGTCCAACTGGACAGGCCCCGAACTTTCCACTTTGTTCGTTATTTTATTCACAGAGTTTCTAGAATGTGGACCCTGCTGCCCGCGGAGGTTTTTCCTCCCCCAAATCTTTAAGTATTTAAGTCCCGTGTGACACCAGCGGTACGTTAGTATTTAGGCTTTTAGCTTTCGTGGATTGTCCAAACATAAAATAAGGTAAGTTCTGTATTTTTAAATGCAATTTTTAAAGCCCTTTGACCTCTAAAAATATTCATTGCAGTCATGAATTTAATTTCTTTACTTAAAAACGGCACTATATACATCGTACGTAGTTTGTTGGACACTAGCAGGTAGAGATAAGACAAAGAATGTCTGCATGTAAACATTCCGGATAGGGTGAAGCATTGGTTTCTCTTTGTTGTTTCTTTAGACCCAGGGCCGTATTAACTGTTTGAGGCGCCCTGGGCTAGAATTCCTGGAGCTCCTATTTTCCACCAAAAAATGTTTAAAAAGCAAAAAATAAGAAAAAAAAACAAAAATAAGGTCCTATCCTCCGTAGCGCCTATTTTCAGTGCCAGGCGCCTTACTTCATCCCCGAAATAAAATTTGATGACAAAAAAAGAAGTCATTCCCTCTCCTCTGTCTAGCACCTATTACTACCCCGTCTGGTCCCTATTTTTTTATGGCGCCCTAGGCTGTAGCCTAGTCAGCCTAATGGATAATACGGCCCTGTTTAGATCGTCTCCTTTCCACGTATTGACAAAAACCCCATAAACGTTTTGACGAGTAAAAAAACTGTGATTTTCTCTAATTATAAGAATCATATAATACATTTTTGTTTTTTACAATGGAATAATTAAAACTTATGCAAATAATTCACCTTTATTATATTATAATTCTTGTAATAATTTGCAAACTCTTTAACAGTCTTCATAAAAAAACGCAAATAATTCTTAATACCTAACTAAATATAAATCTGCAACTTAGTTTCCATTCTTTTCCATTACCCTGTACAAACTCCAATATTAGCTTTCACTTTCCACCAGTATCGGGCACAATGATCGGGCAAATATCTTGAGATCCAACGAGGCATGGAGAGCTAGGCATTCCACTTCGCGCTCCAATGGACACCAAATCGAGTGTGTAACATTTTGACGTTTAGAATGGGTATTATAGGACTTAAATTGGTCTTATTAGTGGAAAAGTGATTAAAGCGGACGTTTCTCGAAAAATAAGTTATGATCATTATTACAAATATAAGCAGGAATCCAGGTTTGGAAAAACAGAACATTTAAGCGTTTCAACTAAGAATTGAATTCATTGAAAGATTGGACAACGACAAAAAAAACATATATGCGAATTAAAAACCTTCATTTTTTTAAGTTGATTTAAAATAAAGTTTTCTCTTATAGTCTAAGAGCCCGTGCGCGGCGGACCTTCGTTATTTTATAAAAGCTGACAGTTTGTCAGAACATGCTCCCAACATAGGTAGAAGCAATAGTAGACTATAAAGTTTGACTCATAGTGGCTTTGGCAGGTACCAGGTACTAAAAGGTAATAAATTGAAACTTAACTTTTGTCATTTTGTAAAAGCTAAATTTTATATAAGTTACTTGGTACCTATTAGGATATATTTTCTCAGTCGACAGTTTTGACAGTTCCAACCCCTTGGCAGACAAACATTTTGGGGTGGTCCGAGACAGAGTTGGGTAGTATTCGAATACTCAGTATTCTGAATACTATTCAGAATACATTTGTGCGGTATTCGAATACTATTCGAATAGATTTATGTGTTTGGTATTCGGTATTCGACGGAATACTTTTTTGGTCAGTATTCGGTATTCTATATTCTGGTATTCAAGTCCTGAATTTAAATACTGTTTGCTTATTTTATGAATATTACGTTACTTTTTATGCATCTTAAGCGGGTTAAAACATGTTCGCGGTGGTTTTGCCGACGACGGGGTAAAATTTGATATAAGTCATATATATCATCATTTGCAAACTAACAGTTTAGGAAGTTAGTTTTACAAATTAAAAAAAATGTAATTCATTATGTTTCTAAATCTTGATCTGTTCTTTCTATGGTCCTAATGGGTAAGTAATTTTGAACAGATATACATTTATTTTTGCAAACAAAAATATATCTTAATTAATTATTTTAACTTCTTTGGGGTTTTGCTATTTAAAGAAACAAGTAACATGGTACAACATATAGAAAGTGTCATTGAAAACTATGTTTTCTATGTATTAGGTTAGACTAATATGTATTTATCTCCATTTTACACAAAAGGGATGTCTATATGAAAAATTTTATTATGTCAGTTTAAATCATGAATATCTGGGAAATCGTAGATAGTATGTACATGTATCCCCATTCCAAAAGTGAAGTCAATTGTTTAAAAAATAGAAAAGTTATTTTTGGAAAATTTGGGAGACGTCTTGTATGCATTTTTGTTATGGAGAAACGTAGAAAAATAAGAATAAGTTGCTTTTTCAAGAGAAAGAAGGTTTTTTTCTCTTCAGTATTCATGAATACCCAATCGTGGTATTTATGAATACCGAGTATTCGAATAATTTTCTTTGTAGGTATTCGAAAATATTCGGTATTCGAATACTTTTTTACGGGATTCGTATTCGTATTCGAATACTAAATTTCAGTATTCGACCCAACTCTGGTCCAAGAGTCTGAAGATGTCCAATATTTAACAAGATATACCAAGTTGCTGTTAAGTTATTGCTGTAAGGAAAGTTTTTTTTATTGTTTTCTGGGACACTCTGTATACATCAAAATATTTTTAGGACATGCTTATCTGGAAACCCTACAATTTTTTTATGCCTTTTTGTATAATATGCTCATAAGTGTTTAATTTATTGATTGGTTTTAATGCCTACTAGAATTTATTTTAATATAAATTTATGCAATTTATTATTAAATGTGACATCAACTAAAAAAGATCAAGTTATCATAAATTCCGCCATTACTTCCTTTATTGTCACTAAATTTTAAATTTATCAGTTTTCTAATAATTTTTATAACAATAAATTCAGATGACTTAGAAATAAGGATTATAAAATTTATACGATCGTAGAAAAAATATAGTAATGCAACACATGCAAAAACTGTCTTTTTTACTCATGGGATTGCTTGTCAAACCTCCCATTCTTAAAAAAAAAGTATCACTTTATGCACAGTGACGAAAATAAAATTTCGTACACTTAGGTAAACATTTTTTGTCAATTTTCAATATTTTGGTAAACTTGGCTTGTTACCTTTTTCTCACCTTAATTATTATTCAATAAAATACATGACTCCAAAATAAATATATAGTTTATTTTATTCAAATATGAAAGAAAAAACACTGGCTTAATATTTCAAAGCGGCACCATTTTTTTCCACTAATAAGTTTTAAACGTGTGGGCATTGATGCAATCAGCATTTGTACATGGTGAACATTGTAATTATTCCAGGTTTCTTTAATTTTATTCCACAAATCATCACTGTTTTGTGGATGGGAATCATTGTTCTTGTTAATTTCCTTTACGATATATCCCCAAATGTTTTCGATTGGATTGATATCAGGGCTTCTTGAGGGCCAAGGTAACAATGGAATGTTATTTTCCAGTAGCCAGTCCGAAACTCTCCTTGCTGTATGGACGGGGCAGTTGTCATGCTGGTATATAAAATTTTCTTGTTCAAATATATTGTTTACCGATGGCAACATAACATATATAAGCTTGACTATTAAATCTTTCTCGAATACGGTAGCATATGCCTAGCCCTCTGAAAGACATATACCCCCATACATTAACAGAAAATCTTCCACTTGTTTTAACATGTTGGGCATATCTTTCTTCGTACCGGGTATTTTGCGGCCTATACACTCTAATCTGCCCGCTATACTAAGATTGAAAAAATCTTCTCATCGGTAAATAATCCAATGCAAACCCCATTCTTTGCTCTTTATTCATATCGGTCAAAAATGGCTTTTTAGTACTGCTTCTCAATTCAGAATTTTTCCTAATATGATTTCTTGCCGTTCTTACTGTCCCAGGAAAATTAGTTTGGTTGTGTGCTTCTACAGCTGTCTGAAATGGATTGTTTGACAAAAAATATATCAGATCATTTTCTTGATTTTCGTTTGAAATTTTTCTTCTACCACTTCCAGCCCTTCTCTTCAATGATCCTGTATTTTCCCATTTAGTTCTGAGGATTTGAATAGTGCTTCTTGGTTTCCCAACTTGCTGAGCTATTCTTCCCAGAGAAACACCTTCTTCGAATAGAGTAATTACTCTCGCCTTTCCTAGTTCATTCATTTTCCAAAATTAAAAAAGTAAAATAATATAATTTTGAAATGTGTGACAGATAACAATTTGTCAAGTAAGGTATATTTCCAGGTGATCCAGGTACGCAAAAGTTAACATCACACTGGGAAAAATTAGGTGTACGAGATTTTAATTCCGTCACTGTACTTGTAACACAAATTACTTTAGAGTCCTAATGTTAAAAATGTGTTTTTAAAAACCAAAAGAATTTACCATATTTTTTGGAAATGGCGCTAGCGACTAAACCCAGTTTAGTCTTACCGACGGAAAATCCTCAAACAAATCTAGAGTGCCACGAAACAGCCAGAAACTGTTGAATTTGCGGAAACACGGAAAAGATTTTAAACGTTTTCTCTTGTAATCTAGTGTACTTTAGTCTTTTCGGTTTTAAAGGAAATTTTACTAAAAGGTTTTTAGTTAGAGGAGTGATAAGAGTGGCTTGAGAGAACCACAACAAGGTTTTTAAATTAAGGCGCTTTTAATGATAATGAATATTTAGGACTTTATGTGAGCCTTGCATAAAGTTTTGGTATAGTTTGAGCCAGACATAATTCATTCTAAAAGCAATGCTGCAAAGTACACTCAAAAATGATAAAGTAAACAAACCTTTTCGAATGCACATAGCCTCTGACAGAGCCTGATTACATATTTTTTAGATAAATAAAAAAACATTGCTAAAACACCTATCACGTACTTAAAAAAACCTCTTATTTCCTCTGTCCTGCCATAAAACCCGACGCGTGGCGTGAGGAACCAGAAACTCGGTGGGTTTAATATTTTTTGCTGTAATAGCAAGTAAAACACGTCTGGGCAGAGAGTCATAGTGAATCGCTACAAGAATAAAAAACTGTAAATGAGAGAATTGCAGTGTTTTCTGCTTATCTACATGTTCCATTTTTTTTTTGAGAAAAACGTTTAGTAGGTAACCATGTTTTTAAATATTTTACATCATTTATTAAAAGAATGCTATAAAAAAATAGAAAAAAGTTAAGTACCAACCTCCGTTAAAAAATCTGCAATGAAGGAGAATGTATGTACAAAGTTGATTTTGTTGTATCTGCAGTTCAAGCCTAAAAAATTACGATTACGAAACTTACGATTCCTGATCTTATATAAAATTATTAAGAACGCTGACTGATATTCTTTTTTTTTTTATCTTTGGACAAACCAAGAAGGCTAAAAGCCTAAATACTAACGTACCGTGGGTGTCTTAAGCGAGGTAGGAAGGAGTTTGTTGACACGGGACTTAAATACATGAAGATTTGGGGGGAAGGAAAGACCTCCGCGGGCAGCAGGTTCCACAATCTAGAAACTCTACGGATAAAAGAACGAACAAAGTGAGAAGTTCGGGGTCTGTCCAGTTGGACCGTATAGGGATGCATACATACGCGCGGAACCACGAGTTTCTCTGTTGGGAATCGTGAGTGGAGGAACTATACTGGACAATTCTTCAGAGCAGAAGCCATGAAAGTACCTATAAAAAAGCGATAAATCCCCCACAGCCCGACGATGGGCAAGATAGGGAAGCCTTTCTGTAAGTGAAGGATCATTAATGAGACGAATAGCTCTTCTTTGAATAGAATCAAGAATGTTTAGGGTTGTGGGGGACGCCATGCCCCAGATATCAGGACAATATTCCAAGGGAGGTCGGATTTGGGACACATACATATAAAGTGTATAAATTAGAAGCGGAAAAATACTTTTGGCTCAAAAGAGAAATCCAAGCTTTTTTGAAGCTGCCGTGGCTATAGATACAATGTGTTTTTTAATTTAAATCGCGAATATTTAATGTATAAAACCAAAAACCTTGTTTTCTCCATCTAATCCTACACGTGCATACAAAGTATCTATATTACGCTTCTGCAGGTTTTACCAGACGTTTACAACCCTTTACAAGCTAAAGTTTAATTTTATAACAGCAATAAGGGCTCAGTCAGAAGTTATAATCCGAAACAAATACTTTAACACAGATAACATTGAATTTATTTGCATAAAATCTGGAATTTCTGAGGGTAATATTAGGTATTTAATTTAATTAATAAAACTTAAAAAAATACACCGATTTCTACAAATATAAAAATAACACTAAGAACCTAAAAATAATAAACTTTACATACAGATAAAAGTTTTATAAAGTCGGTTAAAAATATGAGTATAATTACATAAATTTTATTTATTTAGTTATTATTTTATAGTTTTTGGTTTATAGTTGTGGCAACGTATTTTTCTGAACCAAATACGTCACCTGGGTGACGTTACTTAGATGGGATTTTGGACACTTATAGCAAAATCACATTAAAAAATAAATAAACATTATATTCCCCATATCTGGGGCATGGCGTCCCCCACAACCCTAAGCATTCTTGATTCTATTCAAAGAAGAGCTATTCGTCTCATTAATGATCCTTCACTTACAGAAAGGCTTCCCTCTCTTGCCCATCGTCGGGCTGTGGGGGATTTATTGCTTTTATAGGTACTTCCATGGCTTCTGCTCTGAAGAATCGTCCAGTATAGTTGCTCCACTCACGGTTCCCAACAGAGAAACTCGTGGTTCCGCGCCTATGTATCCTTATACGGTCCAACTGGACAGGCCCCGAACTTCTCACTTTGTTCGTTCTTTTATCCCTAGAGTATCTAGAATGTGGAACCTGCTGCCCGTGGAGGTCTTTCCTTCCCCCAAATCTTCAAGTATTTAAGTCCCGTGTCAACAAACTCCCTCTTACCTCGCTTAAGACACCCACGGTACGTTAGTATTTAGGCTTTAAGCCTTCGTGGTTTGTCCAAAGATAAAAAAAAATTAACCAAATAAAATACACCTTTACCAGCTAATAATATTATTTATACACGGCATACATCCTTCTTTTTTAATATGTAGCTGATGAGAACACCCAGATTTTTTGGAGTCAATTTATTACTCATCTTTTTTCCAAGATCGTCTTGTGTTTAAATAATAAATTTGCAGTTGTTTGTTTTGATGATTAGACACACTTGACCTTGTGGTTATTTAATGATTAATATTTTGACCTAGAAAAATGTTAACCCGCAGATTTGAACCTTGAAATTATCACGTTTTTTTCTTCATAAAAGACCAACTCAATAGTGTTTGCTTAAAATAAAAAAATAACCCGACATTTTCTTTTCAGAACTACCGAACCCTCATATGATAAAATGTGAAAAAACCTACGAAATATGCGAAGGATGTGGCCAAAAAATTCACGACAGGTACCTCATGCGAGTTGGAGATGCTAGCTGGCACGAACACTGTCTATGTTGCAGTGTATGCGGAGTTCTTTTAGCACATTCATGTTATACAAGGAATATGAAGTTATACTGCAAGGCTGACTATGATAGGTAAGGATGTTGAAAATACTCAAAAACTACTAAATACATTTCATTACTTATCGATCCCATGCCTAAAAATATCCCCCAAACAAGTGTTATTTATCCTAAATTTCTTGTTGTTTTTTTTCATTACTTATGTACAATAAAAAACATTTTTGTACATCACATAACAAATAATAAATTATTTTGTTTTCCACACTCATTAACGATTCTGTCAATTATTATAATTAAAACAATTATTTACCAAATAATATTCATTTAAAAATCTCTTTAACTTGATATATATATTTTATTGTTTATTAAAATGATATTTTGTTATACTGTTTTATATTATAAGACCTTTAATAAATATAAATAATTAAAAGTTGTTAAATGTCACATCAAAGTTTAAAAGGAGTGTTTAATTTATGTTATTTCAAAAATTTATTATTAATAACATTTTATTTGAAATGAAGAATTTTTAGATAAATAATAGAAAAACCTCAAAATAAAACGCGTTTATTTTATATTAAAAAATATAACTTAATAATGTCTAGTTTTTAATTTTAGCATCATTTTTTTGTTTATGATTTACACTGTTTTATTTTAATTTATTTCATTAATATTAAAATTTTTATACCAAGTGTAAGTTTTTATATAAAGAATATAATAACTAGGCCTAAAAATAGGGCTTTGTCTTAAAAAAAGACATTAATTTCCAAAAACAGGGTTCTTGGCATAACTTTGTGATGTATGATTCACAGGGTTTTTTAATTAAATTATTATCAAAATGATATGGACTTTCACCTCGGAATCTTACGGAATAAGCTAAATATCTGTACATACCTTTATTTTGTTACAAAAATACTCTCCTAAAAATCCCCTATGATATCGTGTAAGGAACTTAAAATATGACAGGTAAAATGTCAAAAAATTAGTTTTTTGCGAATATCTCGTTTCCGTTACTTTTAATTGCATTTATATTTATTATAAAAGTTGTAGAACACAAATTTCTTTATAAATTTAATTCTAAACATTTTTTGTCATACCAACGGATCCGATATTATAGGGCGCAGTGTGTAAAGTACTTTAGTGTATGTACATACCTTTGCACGCAAATTAATCGTGATATTTAGCAAATACTTAAGTAAAAAAGTTACATAGTAGACTCAAAATCACGATTGATTGCGTGCTAAGGTATGTACATACAGTAAAGTGCATAACATTCTGCGCCCCCTATTATTGCCCCTTTAATTTGACTAAGATGACTGGGGTATTATACAAAAACAAGCCTAACAAATAAAAAGAATTGTTTCCATGTAGAAAATACAACATACTTTAAATCTTGGCATTTCCTGCCGATTACCTGCCTAAACCTGACACTTTACAAATTTACCAAAATATTGCACAAAAAAACTTTTAAGCAATAATAGTTAGGCTTTCTTTTTGCACTCTAAATTTCAAATAAATGTTCTACAAACAGACGTTCTCCAAAAGCATAATAGGACGAAAGAATCAGCCCCCTACGGTTTTTGGCAACAAAGAGACGCTGCTTTTATTAAACGCCCCGACGCCTTGCGGAGCTCATATTAGACGCGTCCCGACGCTTCACAAAGCCCAGAAACGAATATTTAACAGAGAGATGTGCCGTCGTCGCGTTGTGCCAGGCCTATTTTATTAAAGAATTTTTATTCTTTTTGCAAGATCTCTACCGGAAAAGTATGTCTATATTTTCTTTTGTGTTCAGGTGTACTTTTATGCTTCAGTTAAAACGGTATTGCAATATTTTTCAGGATAAAAAATATTATGAAATGGAGTGGAATTTACGAAAAATTGTATATGGCAAAATTTAATTTAGTTGTAAAATGAAATTGTTCTTTACTATATTACTCTGACAAAGGTAACGTGAATGCAATAAAGCTTAAACGTTTAATATATAATAAAATATGAAGAGTACACAACCTATTCAAAAATAGAATGCAGGTATTTTTTATTGCTAACACAAAAATAGAAATGTTTAGCAAATATCTTCTCTTTGAGAGCACTCTCTGCTATACAGTTATCCTTTTGTTTAATGTTTTTCTGATATTGAAAAAAAAGCCCTTCAAGAAACTCAAGCTTAGATTCCTCTCTTATAAATATTTTTAGGGCTATTGCCCAGACAAAAAACAACCAAAATAAAGCCTATCTGTTATTTATTTAATACAACCATAATTCTTTTAGGATATTTGGAGTAAAGTGTTCGAGATGTGGAGACAGACTTCTGCCGCAAGAAATGGTGATGAGAGCCCAACAACACGTTTATCATCTGCCTTGTTTTGTCTGTGTAGTTTGCTGTCAGCCTCTACAAAAAGGTAGGAAAAAAAAGAACTACTTTATAAAAAAAAGATCTTAAGAAAAAGCATAAAAAAGTAGTTCTATAAAATATTTGATCGAGATTTATTTTTTCTTTAGGTGAACAATTTGTACTTCGTGCAGGACAACTTTTCTGTAGACAGGACTTTGAAAAAGAATTATATCTTATGCAGCAGGCTCATAGTGGTGATGAGGATCTACTAGACGAAAATATTAGACCTAGAGACGGAAGAGAAGAGGCCCCAAGCGACCAAGGACGATACTAACCTCAGCGCAGAGGAGACAGTTTAAAGCTGCATTTGAGGTAGCTATTTTACTTTATCAGTAGTGTTTTAAAATTCATTAATTACCATTTTATTAATCACAACCCATTTTTATATGACACACAAGTTTTTATTTTGCTTCACAATACATATAAATATGATATTCTTTGTCTTCGTAGGTTAGTCCAAAACCCTGTAGAAAAGTCCGGGAAGGGTTAGCGAAAGAAACAGGGTTAAGTGTAAGAGTGGTACAAGTATGGTTTCAAAACCAAAGGGCAAAAATGAAAAAGATTCAAAGAAAACAGAAGCAGGAAGATGGAAAATCGCCTAGTGACAAAGAAAAAAGTGATAAGGATGATAAAGTTATTAAACAGGAGTCAAGTCCAGCCAGTAGCGAATTTGGAATGAGTATAGGATATAGTTCGTCGGGACAACCATTAAATCCTAATATGCCATACTCGCCCGATGGTAAGTTTACAATCGTGATATACAATTATTACCGACATGTATTTTAATGCGTTAAAGGATCAGTATTAGTTCCCTTTACTTTTTAAATAGCTTATTCTTATAAGAATAGACGTATTTTTGGTATCTGGGCGGTTTTTCGAATGATAATTGTTCGAACGACGTTTATTCGAATGGATAGTTATTCGAAAAGACAAATTCTTCGATTAAGTAATTTTCCAAACAGAAAATATTTCGAAATAGTTACTTTTATTTTATGCAATTTTTAAACATGTTTACTTCTTTATGTAACAGGTGCCGTAATCCCTTTAAATTTTAAGAAGAAGTAAACTTATAAGTTGGGATTAGTTTGGGTGTATCTGAGTTACTAGACGGTGGTTAAATTATTAGAATTACACAATTGTATCTTGGCGACAGGTCCTTAATAAAACTTTTATTTGTGTGTTCTTTTTTGTTGTTTTTTGATATCGTTAAAATTATAATTAAATTGATAATAAACATTTTTAATAAATATACTGTGTACCAGTTAATAAACCGACAAACTTAAATAGGTGATTGTACAATGAAAATCAGGAAAAAATCTTCATATGAACATACATATTATTAAGTCCTAAAGGTTTTGGTTTTTGAACTAGGAGGTGTTAAATGTTTTAAATTATTACTGTTTTTCTTATAATAATATTTATAATAATTCAGATATTTTTAAAAAATTTGGTGCCGCCTCCTATGCATTAGAAGACATTTTTTGACATACAAAAAAAAATTAACCAGTGTCATCCATAAGGGGTTCAAGATAAATATTTTTTAAGAAAAAATAGTCGCTACTATATTTTGCTGAACTATTTTTATTTTTAATTCCCATTCATTTTGGATTAAATTTGATTCTCTTCTATTTGATGTACGGTTTACGTGTAATTAAATTAAAATTAAACAAAAAAATATTTCTCGACATGGTCGAATCCCTATTTAATTAAAGAGTACATAATAGAGGAGATTATTTACTGCAGAATTTTTATTTATTGACGGGAAACCGTACGTTAAATAAAAAAGTTAAGAAATCAAATTTGTTTCAAACTAAATGGGAATTCTAAAAAATATATTTTAGAAAATGCAGTGGCGTGCCATTTTTTTCTTAAAAAATAATTACCTTTAACCCTTTATGGACAACACTGGTGAAAATTATTTTTTTGTTGTATGCAAAAAAATGTCTTTTGATGCAAAAGGTACGTCCCCCAATTTTTTAAAAGATATTTGAATTGGTATAAAAGTCATTATAAAAAAATGATACTTGTTTTAAATTTTTTAACACCCCGTAGAATAAAAATTAAGACGTTTAGGACATATGTTCATATAAAGTTTGTTTCCTTATTTTAAGTGTAGAATCACCCCTTAAAGTTTGTCGTTGAGTTACTGGACACCCTGTATAGATAAGATAAGCTTTTAGTTAAATTCCCTACACTTTACCATTTCTCAGAAACTTATCTTCGAAAAATGGTCTGTTCAATCAATTCGCTGTTCGAAAAACTGTCAGTTTGAACAATTATCTACTTGAGTAAAGCCGGCTATCCATGAGAGCGGTTTTCCGCTCGCGGATGATAATTCAGCGTTGTGATTGGTTAGTGCAAAATTTAAAATGCTTTTCCCGCCAATCACAACGCTAAATTATAATCCGCGAGCGGAAAACCGCTCTCATGGACAGTAGGCTTAACTGTCCATTTAAAAATTATACGAATCTAGAAATATTCTTCAAATGATAATTATCATTTGAAAAACATTCCTAGATTCGTATTTTTTGTATTACTGCAGTTTTCTTATAATCAAAAAACTTTTGTACCTTACTTTTCAACAGACAACTATCCAGCTCACTCAGGTGAATCCTTCTGCAGTTCAGACATATCACTAGATGACAGTACAAATTTCGACCACTTAGACGAGGGAACTTCCGATGCTCTGTCTTTACAAAATTTAGAGTTGCAGTCCCAAACGCATCATAATGATAACGCGACATCTTCGGGCAGTGTGGCGAACCCTATTGACAAACTCTACCTCATGCAAAATTCGTATTTTAGTACGGAGCAGTAAGAAATAATTGTTATTATATTTTTTTGTGTACTTGTTTTTGTTTAATTTTTTTTTTATATTAAACAAATTATTGTTTATTTTTTAACACAATGGTCCTTTTAGCCAAAGACGTCGGAGATTACAGACTGGGCATTCTATTATTAGGTACATATAATTCAGCTGTTACAAGAGCAAAAAGATAAATACAGAAGTGGGCTAACCACAGGGGACAACTGAAGTCAGGTGGAGCCATCTGACCATAAGAAATTAAATATCAGCGTGTCACATATTGCCAAATTTATCCCCATAATTATTCTTTGTTATGTGACATTGGAATTCATCTTAAAAAAGGCAACTACTAGAAATGTAATTTAAATTTTTTTAACATAAAATGTTACTGCTTTTTAAGTATATGTAACGAAATATATCGCTGTTCTCAGTGTCAAACCAGTGTTGACAAATATCCATCTAAACCAAGGTTAGTTTATATTTATAAGGTTGCGACATATCCTCAACTTTTAGGCGGTTAGAGGTCGGGGACGCAAGGAAGGGCACTTCTCGGAGAAAAGTTGGCAGGACTGGGTAAAAATCAAAGCTGAAGATCAATCCAGTGGCGTCTAGAATTTGCGTATTTCATTTTGCATTGTTTTGGAAGTGATATTTGTTGAAAGATGTAATTCCAAATGTTTTTATTTAAAGTAAAAGAATTTACAACTTAATAACAATTAAAAACTGTTGTGTAAACGGTTGTTCTACTAATACAATAAACTGTATATCTCCGGCACTGAACAACACGGCCGAAAAATGGGAGATGTGACGTCATAACACGTCAAAGCAATATGGCCGAATGTCGTGACCTTATATAGACTGACTTTGCATCTAAACAACAATTTTACTCATTGATTTTTATTGTTGTCAAACGGTTTTAAATCTAAACATCTAAACAAAAACGTCTGTATTCTTATGCGTCTTTAATTTTAAGAGTCTAATTGATCCCATTTCACACAACCTTAAAAAGTAGGACACTTTTTATATAGTATTGTTACTATTTCACTTTAATTTTGCCAATCTGTCAATTCTTAATATATAATTTAAGTAAAATGTTCCTTTGATATTTTCTAGTCACATTGTTTTCTATTTTTTTTTATATATTACATTTGTTAAAGTTTGTGTATTATTTATTTTTGTACATAATAGTTCAATTTAATTAGCTAGATTTTTTGTTAGCTTTAAAATATTTAGTTCAAGATTGTAAGTATGTTTTTTGTTTTCTCAGAAGTTACAAAACATATTTTCTTATAACAAAATGTGTTTATGAAGATATTTAGGTTGTGTATCTTTTTGTATATAAAATGAATTATTGCATTTTAAGTAATTTAGGACAAAATCTGGTCGAATTAATAATTGTGATGAATTATGAATTATATGCCAAAATATAGTGTTTAATATTGCCTAGATTTTTATTATGCATATTTTAAATAAAATATTTTAAATTGTGTAGTTTATTTTTATACTAAAAATCGTTTCACATCTGATTTACACAAATATATGAATCAAGGAAAAGAAAAAAATTATTAAATGGATAAATAAGTCTAATGATACACATTAGCTTAAATCCTAATGCAACTTCTTGGCAGTTGGTTATTGAATCTACTACTCTAGGGATAAACGAGCATACAAAGTAAAAAATTTGGGGATTTTCCCGATGGACCATGAAGGGATGCATGATAGTAGCACTTTGTTTCTCCATTGGGAACTGCTAAAAGGAGAATGGGCGATGGTCGACTTAGGGACAGTACTTTCTGCAATTTTTCCTTCAAAGTACATTAATTTAACAATATTTTACAACAATTTACACTTACTAAAGTGCGGATAATCACATTTAGGGCAGCCAATTCAAAAAAACTCTTTTAAAACTGAAATATGCCGAAATTTTGTATGTTTTCGGCTATTCATTAGTGAAATAAGTTCTTGCAGTTCATCACGCTGTTTACTTTTTGTGCCTATCTTCATGGAGTTGATGTCTTTGTGATGTTGCCGTTATTACGATTACTTTAAGGAAAACGGCTTATCTGTTTTCAACTTTACGCATCCGAGTTGTATATAGTGTTGATTATTTCTTCTAATAAGATTAAACATTCCCATAGGGCACATTCAATTCCACTTCTATATTCCCCCACCTTTTTGTAGAATTGTGTGCAAAAAAGGAGAATAGAGTGAAATAAGGTTAGTTTTTGTTAGTATTTGGTGTATAGCAAGGTGCCCAAAGGGCACCATACTATACGCCCAATACTAACAAAAACTATAACCTGCAATTTGGATGCAAGAAAAAGAGAGACTACAGTAAAAAGCACAAGCATGTGTAATTTTATTGGTTCAAAGAGCTATAGACGGTCATGCAAAACTGTCACATTTGGGTGGTCAGCTTAGTTAAATCTTTTTTAATTTGCTTTAGGAACCTAAAATTCAGATTAATTTTAAGAATATTCGCACAATCTGACAACATCGGTAGTGTCTGTCATAAAATGTCAAAGATATTAACGAGTTTCAATAATTAGACGCAACAAACACGTTGATTATCAAATAAATCTAAAAATATTGAATTTTCCGCAAACTTTTTCTTTATATTTACTAGTTAAGGTATGTACTTTTTAATGAAAAACGATTTTTTACAAATTCAACTGTCCCTAAAGTCGAGCAGCACTGATATAGGCTAATTATTTAATGAAAAACCCATGAAAATACTTAAAAAGGCGGAAAGGTCCCACCACTCATAGGTGGAATATAGGATAAGGCTTTCTTATAAGATTTTGATAATTAATTAGGTGAATTGCCCTGCAAAAAGCAGATTACAATTTTGATTTCCTAGCTACAAAACAATAAAATTAACTACTTTTATACCAAATTATTTATTTAATTAATTCATTGTTATTCCAGAACATAAATAAATTTAAGCAATCCTGCTTTTCATTTTAATTTAAAAAAAAATAGCTAATGACAATTCTTATACCTATACAGACACTTAATAATAGTTTTACGGAGTTTAAAGGGTATTTTTAAAAATATTTACCCACCTTTTCATATGTAAAAAAATTACTTGCATCCTAATAGAAAATAAATCATAAATATTAAAAGTTATCGAGTTGGTGCTGATGCTTCTTTCCTTGCTGCATCCTGGAGAAGCTGAGTGTCAACCTCATCAGCTGGTAATTGAACGTATCTTACAACTGATCCTCGGATGAAGCAGTTTTTTACTGACAACTAAAAAATATATATTTATTGGATTATTTTTTTGTGCTACACAAGCAGAAAAAAGTATTCTTTGCACTGGAGTAATCGGTTTTGGTTTGCTTAAATTTTACTCACCATATGAGGGTATTTTTCTGTGTCCGTAACACTTATATCGGTAAGTTTAATATTCAGATATTGATCCACTGAATGTAAAGTCCCACAAATGCTGAAACATAAATAATATTACTAAGAGCGGTCCAAAATGTATATAAATCAACTAACCTCAAATCGTTTTTAAGCTCGACTACGACGTCCTTCCCGACAAGAGATTTGAAAAAGGAGTAAAAGAGCTAAAAATAGATTAAAAATGATAGTTAGATTAAAGATTTGATTTAAATTGCTTTATATTTTACCATTTTTGCTTATTTGTTTACAACAGCGTTTGTAACGAAGAAGCTAGGTTAGGTCGACTAAGTCAATCATAGTAGTGACATCTGGACGCTTATTCTTGAATCTCCGGGAGGGGAACACTCCCGGGAACTTTATGGGAAAGGTTATAGAACGGCGGGAACGAATTTTCTCCACCTCGAGAGGTAGAGAACTTTTAGTTCCCAGGAGTTGCTTTGCTCACAGTGAACTTCTTCTTTTTTTAAGAATACTGTTTTGACAATATTTTCGTGAACTTTACTCACTTCCCGCAAAGTTCTCCTCCCAGATATTCAAGAATAAGGGTCCTGGTGAAATAATTTATAAACAATTTCTACATAGCGCCATCTCTTAATCAAAGGCTTACACGTATGGTTTTTCATATTCCAAGACATTAATTGTAAAAAGCTTTTAATATCGATACACTAGATATGCTAATTTGAGTCGTAATATCTTCAATCACACATCGTAAAAAGATTCCTCATCGATAAAAACTTAAAAATTATAATCGTAAAGCACATACCTAGTAGAGGCAGCCTAGCTGTGCTAACACATTTTATGAGAAACGTACCAGCACAAGGACAAGTGGTCTTTATGCATAAAACTAATAATTTGTGGAGTATTAAAAAAAAACATAAACACAAATTTATTAATTAAAAACATCAAATAAAAAAATCAATGGACTATGTAAAAAAATTTAATTATTAATACAAAAACAAAAAACTAATTTATAGATCACAGATACTTGATTAAAGTTTGTACATTTTTTGTAGGATATTCCTCATTAAGTTGTTTATATTCCAAAGCACACTGGTTTCTTTCATCCTTCATCTGGATTGCATGGTAGAGTCGAGCCTAAAAGAAACAATTAATTTATTCCTTCAAAGCTTTAATCAATAAGTTAACACTGCATTTTCTACCTGTAAATAAAGCACATCCTTAACCCTGGAATAAGCTTCAACTTTTTCAAATCCACTTTTAACTTTCTCCAAAGATTTTACAGCATTTCTTATAACACTGGCTCTTTTTTCATCATCCAATTTACTGGAGTCAGCTACCAAACATTTTATATACAATAGTGTTGCTCTGTACCTGTCATATGAGCCTCCATTTGCTAGAATTTCCACCATACATTTGGGATTATTTAGAACTTTGACTGCTTGACTTGTCAGACCTGGTAAAATAGATGTTTTGTAATAAAAAAAAGTATTTGTCTGCGTTTTTACTCCACTGCAATGCTTTAAAAACTAATAAAATAATATATAGGTTAAAAGGAATTATATCTCAAATATACAGATTAGCTAAACTTGATCTTGGGATAAGATTTCTGTGTAAAGAACAGAGATATACATTAGAAATTTGCATTGCTTCATTCTTGGAATTTGGGTGTGGAATCTTCCCCAACTATCTGGAAATTCAATATACAATAAAATGTTTTTATTTTCGCGCTCTTTATAAAACCTAGGCCCAAGATTGCCGTTAACCAAAATGTTTATGCTTTTCAAAGTAGTTCTATGCCTAAACCTACCTAAAGAGAGTAAAACATTGGCCATGTGCAGCTGAACAATAGCAATTTGGTAAGCTAATTCAGACTTTTCAGCATCAATTAAGCAATTGTTCAGGCTCAATATCGTACCAGAAAAATTCGGGTAACTGCTGGCGAACTGGATTTCTGCCAATAAAATTTTTGCTCTCAGCAGACAGAATTTCCCGTCGTTGAGATGTTCGTCATAGTTGTAATTCTGTAATAACGAAAAAAACACACAATCTCACTAAAAATGTGTTATAACTTTGTTTTTTTTTGACTCATAACAAAATTTTTCCCTGCGGCCCTGCATGCTTTGGCAAGATTTTAAATAAAACTTTCTATGAGGATTAACCAAGATGTATTAGAAAAAATAAATCTACACTAATATTATAAAAAGGGTAAAGTTACAACTTTGTTTATAGAGGCTAATCTTCGGAAATACTAAGCCGATCATGAAAATTCTTTTACAATCAAAAAGCCACACTATATTTTATTATGATTGAACAAGAAGTTCATAGAAAAATATAATAAACGCCCAACAAAGTGGGCACGGGTCGGCTAGTCGTTAATAAACAATATGTAATAGTGTACTCTACCTGCAAAACAACATTAAGACACTTATTTGCTTCTTCATACTCCTGCCGATAGAAATACAGTTCTGCCAACTTTAAATACCCCTCCCACTTATCCAACACTATAATCTTTTGAGCTGCCGATTCTGCATCGAGCCATTTTTCATTGTATAGAGCCCTAGTAAAATTTGTGCAATTTTCAATGAGCATCCAGGTGTGAGAATGGGGCTCATGTGGGTATTTTCTTTTAGCATACTGAAGTAGTGTGTTGGTGAGGTTATATTCACCCTAAAGGAAAAAAAAATATATTTTTTTGTCTTAAATAAAACACTGTGGTTAATTTTTACCTCTAACGCCATGTTCAAAGCTGTATTACAAATCGCCTGTAGATATCCCTCTCCATAATAAGATGATGTATGGGTGACAGTATCGATGTTAAGATATAAAAGCATCTGAGACCATAGAGAACACATTTCTGTCTTTCCATATAAACGCCATAACGCGGCCTTCATAGTGTTATTATTGAAAATTAGATCTTTATAATTGTGTTGACAATTTAGCATGTCACTTTTGGTTAAAGTCTAAAAATATTAATCAAATAAAATATCTTATTCAAAATAATTTATAGTTTAAAAAAACTAAAAAACACGCTTTTATATGCAACCGAACTAAAAATTAAAAAATAATTTTTCATTAAAAAAAATATTTTCACTTCATAGTAAAAAGCGTGGGGTGCATTTTACTATTTTTTCATAACTTTTCCATCATAGATATTGGCAAATATAATAATTATAACATTTAATATATTAAGCACCCCACGCTTTTTACTATGAAGTGAAAATATTTTTTTAATGAAAAATTATTTTTTAATTTTTAGTTCGGTTGCATATAAAAGCGTGTTTTTTAGTTTTTAAACTATTAATTATTTTTCATTTTTAGTTCGTTATATCAATTAATTTTTTAACAATTAACTTTGCTACTCTTGACAAAATGGCGAAAAAATTTTTTAGTGAACAAGAGTAGCAAAGTTTGGAATGTTGCCAACAGATGGCAACCCACTAAAAAATTTCTTCTCCATTGAGTAGCAAAGTTTGAAATGTTGCCAACAGATGGCAATCCCGGTGTTGTTTTTATAATATAATGGAATTTCTTTTTCCTGGCGATTCAAAGCAGGATAACGGGATACTGTTTGCAGATTATTGCATTGTCATGGGTCCTTAATACGTGTGCAAAGTTTCAAAGAAATCGAATAGCTGGAAGTTGGTTAAAATTAGGCTCAAAGATTCCGTTACATAGATAGCCAGATGGATAGATAGATTGATAGTTACAACCCAAGTTAATAAAAGCGTGTTAATAAGACAAAAAAAATGATTTACCTCAAATATAACACTTGGTTTAACAGATGTTTTTGCACTTCCATAGTGGGCAAAATTTTGCAATGCCAAAGAAGTGGTGTAACTTATATTCAGTTCAAAAGTTTTGATGATGCACTGTACTATTAAGTTGTCTTTATTAACATTTGACAGCCTGTAGAGCCAAGAGAGGGCGTGTTGTAGGCAAAGGTTGTCGTTGGCTTCATGGGCTATTTTTATAGCTTCTTTTAAAGATGCCAGTGCTTCTTTACTGTAAGAGAAATAAGCCAGTCACATATTCAGGTTTTTTGATGAATCTTGCATATCTGACATTAAATTAGTAGTCAATATTTAGAAATATGTTGGTCCAATTTACCCTTTTTTCAATCCAAATTGATTTGATTTCAAAACAATAAAATAATGTGCCAAAATCACTAAGAACCATATAAATACTTACGTATGTCCAAAATGGTGGTGTAATATGGCCAAATTAAGGGCAGCATATCTATGTTCTTTGCTTTTTCATCATTGTAACACTTCACATCAGGATTTGTTCTTCTATCAAAACAATGAAACAAACTTTGCATTGCTCCACAAAATTCCTCAACTCTTAGGTAGTTTAAAAATGACATGAAATGCTAAAAAAATGTTTTTCTTGAAGAATTTATTTTTCTAATTTTAGAACTAACAGTTTTTTGAGGAAACAAAACTAAACAGAACATAAAAATATGTTCTAAGGAGGAACATATTGTCAAAATAGATTAAATAAAAAAACCCCAAAAAATAATAATAAACTTTTTTTTCTAAATATTTCAGTTTTTAACAGGACCCCCAATTATTAAATAAGTATATACAACTTTAAGAATAAGTCTCTTCAAAAAGTCTTACTGCTTCTGCTAATTCTGGATTGGACTTTAAAATACTGGAAATTTTACTCTGCAACTCTTGAGGTGGCAAGGCTTTCTCTTCATCATTCTGTAACAAAGCAGCTTGAGTTGCTAAAAATAATTCAGCTTGTCTTCTTGACCACTGATTCTCATCTATATACCTAAAATAAAAACAGAAGAAATTTTGAAACACAATACAAATGCAGTGGCGGCTCGCGGGTCTAAAAACAGGTGTAGTGCAGGAAGGGAAAAAAAGCGTATTCGCCATTTTAGCAAAATTGAAAATACTCAACTATCAAAAAAATTAGCCTCCGGGCTTTTTGCTATAAAAACGGCCAGAAATACTTTAAACCAGGAAACTGCTATACAGGTTTATTATGCCCTATTTGAATCTCATTTTAGATACTGCTTACCCTTCTGGGGTTATGCTGCATTATCAAGAACTAACCTAGTTTTTCTGCTGCAAAAGAAAGCTATTCGAATTATCGCAAATGTTTCGAGTATGACATCATGTAGACCACTCTTCAAAAAATTTAAAATTTTAACATTCTTTGACGTCCTAATATTTGATACTCTAACTCTTTTGCATAAGTACAATTTGGAGGGATTTTTTCAAAGGAGAAATAATGTGCATAGCCATTTTACAAGAGCTAATAACAATATTGTAGTGCTACAATCTAATAGTTCTCTAACCCTTGATTCATTGTTTCATCAAGGAAAAAACCTTTATAACAGTATCCCTGACCATATAAAAAATTTACCATTACCTAAATTTAAAAACAAGTTAAGAAAACACCTGCTAAACTGTACAAATTATTCACTAACTGAATTTTATAACAATCTTGATCGACTTATTTATCTATTGTGTATTTCGCTATAATTTGTATATGTATAATACTACCAAATTTATTAATTTATGTAGTGAGTAGTGTTCGTAGGTTTAAGATAGATTAGATAAATATTGTACAACATTTTTGTGTTTTTCAATAAAATGATTTTGATTTGATTTGATTTGATCAAAAGGCTAAGTAAAAAGTCTTAATATCTTAACTTACCTAAATTTTATATACCAAATCAATCCTTCTATCTTTTAATGCAGCAAATTTATCAATTATATATTCATAAAATGGTTAAGTTTTTATCAGTTCCTGTAGAAGCTCCTTTTGAATTGGCCAAAGATAAAAGTCTATCTTGGAATATAGTGTTTTTTAAGAAAGTTTTTAAACGCTTAAGACAAGAAAAACTCCGTTCCACTGACACGCTTGTCGACGATATCGTTAAAATTGGTGAAAAACATTTATACTCCTCGGTAAAAATGTCTTTATTTGCGCCAACTTGTTTCACTAACTGCTGCAATGAAATAGTTTTATAACTTTCATCAGCAAATATAAGGTCAAGTTTATTTTTGAGCTGCTGATTTTTGGAAATGATTCGGCATATATCTCCAATAAATTTTGTAAAGAATCAGTGGAAAATGTTTGATTATACTGGCCAAAATTTGCAGTATCACCAAGACAAAGAAATTGTAGTTTGTAACAATCTTCGAATCTTACTTCCATTTTCATCAAAATATGATCTTATATTTCATAGAGAAGTGCCCTGTACTGTCCTTTAATTTCTTCCTGTGAAAAATCACTGTCGATAATAATACTCAAACGGAAACAATCGAAATAATACGTGAAAACCAACAAAACGACCAGAACCTATACCATCTTTTTAAGGCTAGTAATTTACCAAGCAATACACCTGATGCTCCCGACAGCATTTCTGGCCACCGGCAAGTATAGCGTTGTCATGGCAACGGAGCGTCAAAGCGTAAACAAAACCCCACATGAGGTGTATGCTTTGGTCCGTTTTATATTTGCAATACACTAGTCGCGTTGCCGAAAGAGGAGGAAAGCGACTCGCCCAAGCGGTTAATTTATATTCTAGATTTTTCATGGCGAATTTTACAAATAAGCAATAGAAATGAGAAAAATGAATTGAATATTAGTAATATGTATTTTTATGTTTTATTATTTATTTATATCACTTACTACACCTGAATAGCCGCCACTGAACAAATGTTATCTGAATAAATATATAAATTTATAAAATAATATTAAACTTATGAAAAAATACCTGGGTTTTGAACTTACCACTCTTCAATTTTAACCTGCATGGTAGATACTGTAGACTGTAACCCTTTTTCCACTCATCATAGTATCTGATAAAAGCTTGGTATAAACATGATACCTCTGAAAAACTTAATTTTTCAAAGTACATTGTGAAGCGCCTCAAGAAATATCCTAAAATCAGTAAAGGACATATTTAGGAGCATTATGAAAACTTCTGTTAAATAAACAAATTGGCATATAATATACCCAAACAGCACAAACTTTCCATTAAGCAATCCCCAATATAAGTAAAGCATGCGTCCACACTATTTCTTGACCTTGCTGCAGAGCTGGGCTACACTACCAAACAGTAGTTAAGCTGTAGAGCGGACATAAAGCATCGCGAGACCCATGCTTTACTTATATGGGCGATTGTCCAGTGGAGAAAGTTTGTGCTATTTGGGTAATTATTGTTTTATCTGTTTTACACATACCTATAACACTATTTTTTGATACAACAGTATTTGAACCTAAAAGACTCTTTTCTGTTTGATTGGGGTCCCCATTTAATACCTGTTTTAAACCATCAATAATATCTAGTAAACTTCCCACACCATTGGCATATAGGTCTTCTAAAGTCTGATCAAACTTTTCAAATACTGGGTACAAAGAATCCAGGGGATTAAACATAATTTTAAGTTCATTTAGTTTTAAATCGGGTCCTTGGAGTATTTTTAATGCAAGAATACAAAATGACTTTCTTAATTTTACTTTCTCTGACACTGATATGCTTTCTATTTCGTCTAAAAAGAAAAAAAATTCCTTAAAGTTTTTTATTCTACATTTTTATTTTCTGGAAAAAAGGAGTTGCTTTCTAAAAAAAAAGTTGGTTCTCTTAAAGCCCCACTTTCTCATAAAAGTTAAGTTTTTATAGAAAGCTTACAAACAGATGTTTAATGATCAATATACAGGGTTGGCAAAAAACCGGCTCTTTGTGTGGTGGTGGCTGGATTTTTGGCTTTTTGTATTTTTTGGCGGTTTTTTGTGTTTTTGAAGGATTTTTGTGTTTTTCTGAATTTTTGACCATCCTCGCCTCAAATTTTAATATCAAATGGGGAAACTACCAAATTGGCGGCAGACAAAAAAATGTCTTTTGGAATGATCTACTGATTTCATACAAAAATTACCTGCTGTTATAAATAAGACACCAAACTGTATGCCAAAATCATTGTGTGAAACTTCTGTATTAAGCAGTATTTCAGCATATAGTAAGGTGGTGGCAAACCAAATCTAAATTTAATTATTTAATAAAAAAGATAATAATTTAATTAAAATGTCAGATTTTTTACATCTCCATAGTTGTCCTGCAACATTTGCTCTTTTGTAGATAATATTTAATACTTATAGATTTGTCTGGAATGACTTTAAAATCAGGCTTCATCCAGAGCAACTTCCCAAACTTGTAAAATTATTGGGTATTATCATTATCTATGTTATTTCAGTATTCTAGAATAAGTACTGTTTTATTTTATGTTTTTAATAAATTATGTATTTCCGTTAAAAATAGTTTTATTACTGGACTTTTTGTATGGATTTTAGTGTGGTGGCTTTTTGTTTAAAATTATGGTGGTTTTTTCCCACAAAAAGCCAGTGGCTTTTTTATTTTACCAACCCTGTCAATATAAAATTTCTGTACGACACTGTGGAACTATAAAGCCGCGTCCACACTAGTAAAAATTTACGTTGTGTGCGCCATGCGGCACAAATTTGTATGTGCGTTTAAAATTTTTGCAGGTGTGGACGAGTTCGCCGCATAGAAACACACGCAAAAATTTTCGCGACATTCAACGCACGCGATCCGTCGGTTGTCGGTTTTTTCAACATCAAAGAGATTTGCGCCGCAATATTGTTTTAGTGTGGACGTATTTTAACAAAATAGTATGCAACGCATACGATCACACACGTTTTGAGCACGAACGCATGACACACAACGTAAAATTGAACGTGGGTAGAACGTGAAATTTGCGCCGCAAATATTTGCGCCGAATTCTAGATTCAACATACAACACATTTATTTACTAATGTGGACGCGGCTTAAGGGTCATTCATGATAGTTTACTGTGTTAATACATTAAAGGACAACAAAAAAAGTTATGGTGTTCCTTACCAGATTCTTTAAACTGGGCATAGCATTTGATTAACACAGCTACAGTCAGTTTGTAAGGTGTCACCATTTCTTGGTGAATTTTCCTCGGTGCCCCATGACTTTCTTTTGTACTTCCAGAAGACATCTTTTATGTTGTTATACTAATACAGCTGTATCCACTTTAATTAACATAAATAATAATTCAAGAGTAATGTAATGTCGTTTTGCTCATTTCTTTTACTGTTTTTACAAGGAATACTAATTGGTTGTTTATGTTTATGATTATAGAATAAGGTTAGTTTTAATTATTTAATTTTTTTGCAGTTATAAAAAAAATCTTAAAATCGTCGGCGGCGAAATTTTCTGTAATTTGTGTTAGAGGATATTAAAAACTAAACTGGATTTTAGGATAAGATTATGAAAACTTTCTGTATTTATGCATTAGAATATGAAAAACCACAGATTTTTCAAGTTAGGACTTTGACTAACAGATGGCACTATCCGAAAATAGTTCGCAATTTTTTGTTAGATGGCACTTTTTTCACAAAATGCCACGTTACTCCAATGTTGCCATGACGGAAAAAATTTTAGAGAACGCAAATTTTTCTCTTTGGTAATTGGCACATTACAAACTTAATAACTTATATAATTGGCACTGTTAGGACCGAAAACACTAGATATATATTTTATTTAATCTTTATTTGTATTTACTTTTATAACAATATTTAGATATAATGACAATATATTAATTAGACCTTCAGTTAAGTTTCGGAAAAAATAATGGATTGGCACCAGCGTAAAGTTTACAAACACCACGGATTTGACACGACAAACGACAACTTGACATTCACGAGATGAAATAATAAACACGTAAAAAAGGCTTTTTTAAAAATCTGGAAAGAAATAAGCAACAAACATGGTTTTAGCAGATTTAGGGCGGAAGATTACCTCTGCCTTACAAGGTTTGAGTAAGGCAACCATTATCAATGAGGAGGTAAGGCTGGCCAGATGGTTTTTAGGTTAGAACTTTCTGTTTTGAGGCTTAAAATAATTTACTTTCTTTTGCCTTAAAATACAATTTTACATCCTGTTTAAGTCATGGTTTTACTGTGTAAACTGATTTTCAGGTTCTCAATGGCATGCTCAAAGAAATATGTGCAGCTCTCTTGGAGGCTGATGTTAACATCAAAATGGTTAAAACTTTACGAGAGAATGTAAGGGCAGTAATAGACTTTGATGAAATGGCTGGAGGCCTCAACAAGAGGCGTATGATCCAAAGTGCCGTATTTAAAGAACTAGTTAAGGTATCGCACATCATACCCACTTTAATACAATTCCATACATAATTAAAATTTTATTTAGCTTGTAGACCCTGGTGTAAAGCCATATCAGCCTGTAAAAGGAAAACCAAATGTAATAATGTTTGTTGGTTTGCAAGGTTCAGGTAAAACTACAACTTGTACAAAATTAGCCTACCATTACCAGAAGAAAAACTGGAAGTCTGCCTTGGTATGTGCTGATACTTTCCGTGCTGGTGCTTATGATCAGGTCAAACAAAATTGTACAAAAGCTAGAATACCATTTTATGGAAGGTAAATAAATACCCAGTATAGTGATTTTCTGGTTATTACTTAAATTGCGTCCTCTATTTTTTTAGTTACACGGAAGTTGACCCTGTTGTTATAGCACAAGATGGTGTGGAAATGTTTAAAAAGAAGGTTTTGAAATCATTATTGTAGATACTAGTGGTAGGCACAAACAAGAAGACTCATTGTTTGAAGAAATGTTGCAAGTTTCAAATGCAGTTGTAAGTTATTTGATTTTATACATTTATTTGTAAATTTTTTACCCAAACTATTCTTACATTTTGGTTAATGAAATGAATCTCCTCTTTAGAAACCAGACAACATTATCTTCGTAATGGATGCCACTATAGGTCAGGCTTGTGAAGCTCAAGCAAAAGCTTTCAAAGAAAAAGTAGATGTAGGATCTGTTATTATTACAAAATTGGATGGGCATGCCAAGGGTGGAGGGGCTCTTAGTGCGTAAGTTAAAACTATTTACCTATAGTTGAAACTGATGTATTTCATATGTAAATGCTTTTAAAAATAAAGTGTATTTTTTTAGTGTTGCAGCAACAAAGAGTCCAGTTATATTTATAGGTGTGGGAGAACATATAGATGATCTAGAACCATTTAAAACTAAACCATTTATAAGTAAATTACTCGGTATGGGAGACATAGAAGGACTAATTGATAAAGTTAATGAGCTGAAACTTGAGGATAATGAGGAATTGTTGGAAAAAATTAAACACGGACAGTTTACCCTTAGAGATATGTATGAACAGTTTCAAAATATAATGAAAATGGGGCCTTTTTCTCAAATTATGGTAATATTTCTTTTGAAATAGGTGTTTGTGATTTCAGTTATGAATTTTTATATTTGTATGTGGATTTGTTGCAGTAATACAGTGCTTTTTTAGGGCATGATCCCAGGATTTAGTCAAGATTTTATGTCAAAAGGGAGTGAGCAAGAATCAATGGCTAGGTATATATTTTTTGTTAATAAATTTTAAAATAATTACTTTAAGACCTTGCAAGAACACTGAACCGGGTGCTCTAGCTTGTAGAAAAAGTTAAAATAACACCACATATTTACATCATTTTTTCGGTAGTTGTTTAATAAATAAGTAGTGCATAAGACTATTATTTTTAGGTTAAAAAACTTATGACTGTTATGGACAGTATGAACGATGGGGAATTGGATAGTAGGGATGGTGCCAAACTTTTCTCCAAACAGCAAGGAAGAATCACTAGGGTTGCACAGGGTTCTGGAGTTACAGGTAATCATCTAAAACCAATTTCAATGTTATTTCACAATTACTGTCTTGAAAGTTAGAGCAACGTCGATTTGGTTTTTGGTGCATTGATTACAAATCCGAAATCATCTGAATCTTTAGTTAGAAAAATTTTGTTTACATTCGAAATGTTCATTATCAAACTAATCTTATTTTTGCAGAGTATTTGCGGTTTTTAAAAAGCCCTACTTCAATTTTTTTTTTAAGTTGATTTGCATTGATTGAAAAATATGTAAAAAGGGTGAAAAAATGACAGTTGGATCCAACACAATTGAAGCAAATCAAGTTAGAAAAGAAGAACTAACCCGGCTAAGATATAGAATTTTAAAGAAAAACTTAATACATGCTCTTTAAATGGGACAACTTTAAAATTAAAAACAAAATATGTAAAATTTAAATTTTAGGCCCAAACTTTTAGCAATTTTTTCTTTCAAATCAAAAAACAAAATATTCATGTGTCTGTGAAGAAAAAAAAGATTTGAATGAAGATCAATATTACAATATAAAAATAATTTTAGTGCTCATCTTAAAACTCCTCCGCTGTAGTTTGACAAATGACACGGCGCAAAAATTTGTCTTGCAGTTGTAATCTTGGTTTTAACATGTTTATATGTTTGTGTTTTAGAACGTGAAGTAAAAGAACTTATAACACAATACACGAAATTCGCTGCGGTCGTCAAAAAATGGGCGGTATCAAAGGCCTATTTAAAGGCGGCGATATGGCTAAAAATGTTAACCAAAACCAAATGGCCAAACTCAACCAACAGATGGCGCGCATGATGGATCCAAGAGTATTACATCAAATGGGAGGCATGAGTGGCTTACAAAATATGATGAGACAATTGCAATCGGGGGCTGCGGGTGGATTAGGGAACTTGGGTAATTTAATGGGAGGTTTTGGAAAATAGTGGGAGTGGAAGTGAGTGCAACAGTTGTTTAAGATGGCTTCAAAAGTATTGAAGTAAGGCAGTGCTTATGAAACTTATATTTTACGACCTTGAGAATGTAAACACTAATCATAAGGTTGTAAAACATAGGTTACTTAAACACGGAGCTGTAACACCAGCAAATATTATTTAGCATGCCTTTTGTTTTTCTCAAAAGATAATAATTTATATTCAAATTCTTTATTTATATTGTTAAATCAATATTTTGTTTATAAAAACCAGCGGAAAATTGTCAAATTTTAATTAGGTAAAATTAAAGTTTAAATGTTATTTTTTGTTTCCAATTATAAAAACAGTTTTTTATAAATAAATATTTTTTATTTAATTTTTAGAACAGCCAGTCTTGATTTTTATTATTTATATGCAGACATATTACTTAGGAGACCGTTGGGAAAGCGGAATCCACGTCATCCTATCGTGAAAGGTTTGAATGCAGGCGTTTCTTGTCTAATCTCTATCTGATAGTATTTAACATACTGAAACGCAATTAAGAACATCTAGCTGGCTACACTTTGTGCCATCATATTTGTTTTGATAGTATGAGGTCCAAACAACCGGTAAAATATTTCTTGCTATCCCCAAAGGTTTTTCAAAACTTAAGCACTGTAACGTTGTATCTTTAATTTTTAGTCACTTACAAATTTAAATAAAAAAGTTCTTTGTCTTAATTGTTTATAATTCAGATTTAACGTTGACATTGATATGTCTCATTGTAAGCAGAGGAGAACATACTAAAATTAAGTGTTATAAGTATATTTTTAATAATTAATATTGTATATAGGCTGAGTTGGGCAGAATATTGAAAATCGGTATTCGAATATGAATACTGGAAAAAGAAAGTATTCGAATAGCGAATATTTGAATACTTGAAAGAAAAAAGTATTCGAATACATGAATACCCGGAATACTGGAAACAAAATGATTTGAATACTAGTAAACAAAACCTAAAAGAAAATTGAAGACCAACAAAAAAAAAAGGACCTTCCCTCTTCTATACCTATTTTGCTTCCCTTTTGTTATTAAAATCATGACAATTTTAGTATTCGGATACCACCTACGCTTTTCGGTATTCCAATACTCGGAACGCCGGTATTCGAAAACTCAAAAAAATATTCGTCTGATACTTCCAAAGTATTCGAATACAGAATCCCCAATACTGAGCTTAATAGTATTCTGCCGAATACCAAATACCAAACGCACAAATGTATTCGAATACCGGCAAAATGTATTCTGAATACTATTCAGAATACTGAGTATTCGAATACGACCCAACTCTGCATATAGGTAGATATTGTATTAAAGAAAAATGCAAATGATCAGGTAACAAAATTTATTTTTTAAAACACAAAATATATACAAAAATTATATTTCCACATTAGTTGGATTCTGTAGCATCATCTTTACTTTCTTTATTTTTTAATCCCAATACTTTTGAAATTCCTAAAACATCAGTGATACCTAAAATAACAAGTAATAAAATAATACCTGAATATACAGTGTGTCCAGTAACTCGACAGACAAAGTTTAAGGAGTAATTCTAAAATAAAATTAGGAAGAAAACTTCATATTAACATAATATGTCCTAAACATCTTATTGTTAGTTTTGAAACAATGGAGTGCTAAAATTTTTAAAAAATTATGTTTTTTTTTTAATAACTTTTATAGACAGAGTGGTCTTGTGACACATCATTTTAAAGCTCCTGGCGAGTACTTTATAACCCTAGAATATAAAGTCTTCAAAAATTACCTTAACACCTGATTTGGATGGCCATATTCCCAAAACTGGATTGGGGCGCCAAAATCTCGTTCAATTTAATGCATCCAAAACACAATCCTGTTCCTTGTCGCGGAAAAAATCATCAAATACTCATCCTTTGCTTATGAGTGGCCAGGTTTTGCAGAACGGGGACACATTTAACCTTGTGGGCATCCATTTGAGAATAACCTTAACTGGCATAAACACATTGTATCTATAGCCACCGCGGCTTCCAAAAAGCTTGGATTTCTTTTCCCGAGCCAAAAGTATTTTCTCCTTCCAATTTATACACTTTGTATGTGTTCCCAAATTCGACCCTCTCTGGAATATTGTTCTTATGTCTGGGGAATGGCATCCCTACAACCCTCAGCATTCTTGATGCCATTCAAGAAGGGCTGTTCGTCTTATTAATGATCCTTTGCTTACTCAAAGACTTCCTTCTCTTGCCCATCGTCGAGCTGTGGGAGATCTATCGCTCTTCTATAGATACTTTTACGGCTTCTGCTCCGACGAGATTGTCAGTATAGTCCCTCCTCTTGCAGTTCCCAACAGAGAAACTCGTGGTGCCGCACGTATGCATCCCCATACAGTTCAATTGGACAAGCCCCGAACTTCCCATTTCGTTCGTTCTTTTATCCCTAGAGTTTCTAGACTGTGGAACCTACTGCCAGCCAGGTCTCCTTCACTTCCCCCCCAAATCTTCAAGTTTTTGAAGTCCCCGTGTTAACAAACTTCCTCTTACCCTGCCCCAGACACCCACGGTGCGTTAGTATTTGAGGCTTTCCCGGCCTTCGTTGGATTGTCAATGATAAAAAAAAAAGTTAGATGTACCTAATGTGGTATTTTTTTAAAAAGCTTTTTTAAAGGTCTTTTTAATAGTAAAAATAATATACTATCTCCTTACGGTTTTTAAGGTTATGAATATTGTTGTTGTCATTTTTAAAAACTTATTTTATAAAATATAATTTAGGTATATTTGCTGTTTACAAAAAAGACATCAACGACAACAAAAAATAAAATTTAATGTAATGGCCCATAAATAACCAAAAATGTAAACATGACGCTGCCGATTATCGGCGAAAACGACCGATGTCAACCGAGCCGTAAGACTTAAGAAATGAAAATGAACCATTTCTTGCTTCTTACGTCTTACGGCTTAATTCTTACTGCTTAAGTTTTTGGCACTATAAATTATCAGGTTACTTGTCACATGTTAATTTTTCTTACGGCTTAACGTTAAGTCTTAAGTCTTACGTTTGCAATTGACACCACATTTCATAAAAACCCTGTATATAGGAAAGTCCTACCTTTTTAGTCGTTTGACTTAAAAAGCTAATTATATTCAATAAATTTGACAGTTTCTATCCGCTTTTACCGTCTTTACGCACATGAAACGCCACATTAGATGTTAACTTACCTGACAAAAATCAAAACTTTTTGCTGTGTCCACGACAGAAACGTTCCTGGTCACTTTTATTTGTTTGTCGGGAAATAGAGTAAAGCTACTTTCGTTTAAAGCTGCCACACTGCCGTTTTCGGGAAAAACTAAATTTCCGAAATTCTTTGATAAAATTCCTGTTACTGCTACGCCACTGACGTTAGCCTTCGACTGGGATAGGAATGTTTGATAGATCGATAAATGTGCGCGTTGTCGACTGGATCGAAGAATGAGACGTCGATTTGTTCGTGGCTGTAAAACAAATATCAAATAAACAAAAGCGTAATGGGAACACGCTGTATTTTTCCGATTTAAAACTTTGACCACTGAATTTAGACTTTAAGGTCTAAATTTGAAAGAACTGGTTGGGGGCAGAACCAATATTTATATTAAATATGTTAATATACAGGGTTGCCATATAAAAACCAACCGAACTAAAATTAGAAAATAATTTTTCATTACAAAGAGTTTGTCACTTCTGAGTAAAAGCGTAGAGGTGCATTTTACTATTTCCCTTCATAACTTTTCCCTCATAGATATTTGCAAATAGAATAATTATAACATTTAATATATTAAGCACCCCACGCTTTTATTCTGAAGTGACAAACTCTTTGTAATGAAAAATTATTTTCTAATTTTTAGTTCGGTTGCATATAAAAGCGTGTTTTTAGTTTTTAAACTATTATTTATTTTTTATTTTTAGTTCGATATATCAATTAGTTTTTAAAAATAAATGCTCCAGTTTATTCACTAAAAATTCCTTCGCCATTTGTCAAGAGACACAGAGGATCTGTAAAGGAATTTATTTATCCTGGCGGTCCTAATCAGGATAACGGGATACTGTTTTCAAATTATTGCATTGTCATCGGTCCTTGATACGTGTGCAAAGTTTCAAAGAAAATTGAATCGCTGGAAGTTCGTAAAAATTAGGCTCAAAGATTCCGTTACACCGTTTAGGCACCAATAGACATCAAAGTTTTCATCAATTTCAATCAAATTAACTACATACATACAGGGTGTCCAGTAACTCAACCGGAAACGGAATCTGTCCGTATAGTGTATGTTTATCTGTGGTCTTATAATTGTTAGACTAAAGCCAGTTACAAAGATGCCACAAGCGTCATACAAATAAAGACGGCAATCAACTATCGCTGTCTAAACGCGTCGTTTACATCGTGTGCGAGCAACAAAAAGGAGAATAATTAAAAGTGAGACAGAAGGTGGTGACGCCGTGGCATCTCCTCTACTGGCGAGAACTTTAGCAGTTGGTAACTAATAAAAGCTGATGGTTATCTGCCCGTTCGTATGGTACCATACTGTTCTTGAATCAAATTTTTAGAAACTCTTTTTGTAAACATAAATATGGCGTGTCCCTGTGCCTTCAAAATACTTTCCTAATAGCCAGGAAAGTAAAATCTAAAAATTTGATACATTAAACTTATTACTTACAAATCTTTTCCATCCTTACTTGATGCAAATGCTTCGGTATCTTGCTCACTATCCTCCTCACTTATTATTGGTTCTTCTTCTTTTAGAGACGCGCCCAAAATTCCATTATTTACTAGTAGAGATAGAGCAATAACCAAAAGAAAAGAACGGGACATTTTGAATTAAAATTTAATTCAAAACAAACAAAAAAATTTGGTCTAAAAAATCAGAAATCAAATTTTTGGAAAAGTATATTCACCGTGGTCACAGTGCCATGAGTTTTTGCAAATATTTTTAAGGATCTTATTGAGTTAAAGATTATTTAACTAAATTAATTTTGGAAATTTTTTACTTATATACCGGCGTGATAGGTGAAATTATTACTAATTAGCACTACTGACGTTGGATTTGCTTAAAACGCATTTGTCACAAGTTGCTAATTTGTTTCTCGTATTTTTATTGCTGATTTTAATACGTGGAATATACGTCGATTTTGTAAGGGAGTGTAAATATTTGGTGACATATGGACAGAAGTATTTGTTTTTTATTAACTAGGGCCACTAATATTGTTCTAAATACAATACTTTTAGGCATAATACCCTAGATACCCTTATACACAAAGTGTCCCACGGCAAATTTTAACAAGTACCCATAACATTTTTTGCCGGCTTTGTACATTTAATTTACTGGCATTGCCAACACTCTTTAATGGCAAGGCATTGGCAAAAAGGTATCAAAAAAGACGCGAAAGTGGGCAATTGGCCGTTATTAGGCCACGTGTTGCAGATAAAGTGATGGCATCCGTCATTAATAAGTTATTGGCAAAAAATGCGTTTAAGATGATGGCATCCATCATTAATAAGTTATTGGCAAAGAGATAACAAAATGACACGAAAGTGGGCAAATGCAGATACTCCCAAGCAGCAAGCTGACGTCTTATTGACGAAAATTGTCGCATATACTTTTTTTTAAAAGCTAAAATGATGCGATATTTTATTTGAAAATTAAAATAGGAAAAAACTCCTTACTGCATGCAATTTCCTTGCAATGCAAAGTACCATCTCTCGGAACACTGTCCAACTTGGAGATGCAGATTTTTACACTAGCCGAAGATATTTCTTTCAAAGCTAAGTGAGATCACCTACCGCAGACCGCTCTCGAATTATTTTTTGTCTAATGGGTACGGTTTAGACGATAAAAAGCGAAGATATTGCAGAAACGTAGTAGTTTATTGTCCATTACGCCATCTATCGGTATGTCAAAAAAACTATTAAATATATATAATATTTTTTATTAACACGTCTTTAAAACTTTTAATAAGGTTTTAAACAAAATGTTTACAGCTCCTAACAGTCTACTTGAATATCTTGCCTTCTCGACTAGCCATCGCAATTAATCACACAACACACACTTATTAGGTAATGAATACATTTAATTATGTCTATTAAAAAACTCTTTTCTTTAAAAAAGAACTAAAAAGCTAGAAAACCACGTAGAAAACAAATGCACAAAGCGGTCACCTTCGGTCGAAATTAACGTAGCTAATTTTACCATCATTTTATTTTTATTCGCTCCAAAATACATAATAAACATTTTGTTTGACCTAATTTTTATTTGCATGATTTTTAACAATAAAATGTTATGAAAAGGCCATTTCCTTTAAATTATGTAAAAAACATAAAATAATGTTGTTTAGCTGCCATTATAAATAAAACAGATCAAAAAATTGCTTTAATGTTAGTTAAATACCAATGTTAATAATATGGTTTAAAAAGTATGAATATGCGTTGAAGGTTTGCCTTCAAAAATCCAATATTTATTTGCCTGCAACAAAAACGCGTGCTTTATTTAATCAGGATTGGTATGCCGCCATTTTTGTATGCTTGCCGGCAATTCGCCTGCATGTAAAATTTATTGGCAATTAAGTGTTTATTTAGGGTTGACTTTTTAATGCGTATAAGATGTTGGCATAATATTGCCACCAATTGCCAATGCTTTACCATCAATGCCAATATGAAAAATGTGCATTGCCGGCAAATAGTGTTTGGCATAAAATTCTAGGTATATCGCAAAATATTCGTAAGTTGTGTTGTAATGATTATTTGCAAACATTACTCTTTTTGTTTTCAAATTAACACGCTCATTATTACATCCAATATTTATAGTTTTTAGGTCATGAAGGAACTAATCAGGCTACAGATTATAAGAAACATCGATGTCGTCATGCTAAAAAGAAATTTATATATTCGAGGCATTATATCATAAAATAGTAAAATATAATATACCATATTAAATTAAGTAAAAAACGTTTAATCAATCAAAACGCAAAAATGTAAACAATGAATCCTCAACTGGTTCTTTGCTCTACTCACTTTCATGATTTTTTCTTTGAGTTTTCTTTCTTTCATCTGCTGTTTTGCTTTTCCCTAGATCTTATTAAGTATTAATAAAGGGGCACAAAATCATTTTGAAAATAATAAACAGGAAATAAATAAATGGCAAAAGATTTTGCTTTAAAGATTTATTATAAACAAGAACTAAATACCTTTAACAAACAAAACATAAACACAAAAACAAAACAAATAAATAACAAATAATAAAATTATTAATATTTCGTTCTTCTATATCTCGACCCACTCTCTTCCCCTTTTTTTTTTCTCTCTCTTTCCACTATCCGCTTGTTTTCTTCTTCCTTTCCTACTTGTGCAACTTCCTTATTTTCAAAATTTTCATGAGAGTTTTCCACTATAATAGAAAATGGAGTGCCAAGATTTGCTCCACTTTGCTGAACATTTACAAGGTTGCTGGGCGACAGCTGCTGACTTGAGGCTTTTGCTCTAAAAATAGAGTAATCAAATGGCTTATAGGGCTCTACTGTACCAATAAGAGGGGATGGCGGAGTGTTTTGATTTATATACTGGATGGTAAGGATGGGGATAAAGGAGGGTATAAAGTACTTCCTGAATTGCTGATACGAGTCAACTGGCTGATAAGGTAGATGAGTTGTTATTTCCAAGGGTATAGGTTGTGAGAATGCCAATCCTCCGTTCTGAGGTCCTTCAGAGTTTCCCTTTTTAAAATGATGTTGGTCTTTTCCGAATAATTCCTTGGAACTCATTGGAATCCAGTTTCCACTAGGTGTTTGTTGGCCCGTGGGTTATGATGGTTGTCCTTATGATGCTCTTTACGATCTTGTGATGCCTTTGATTGTTATGACGTCTGTGATCGTATCCTGATTGTGGGTGCTTGCTGTGGTGCCTTTTGGTTTTGGCTAAAACAACAATAGAAAATTTTAGTTTTTTGAGATATGAGATAAAGAAAAAATGTTTTTTACAGTTTTTTTGAGAGAATAATTTGGGTTACTTTTATGCCGGCGATATTCTTCATAACTATTGCCTTCAATGCTGTCATCTGAAATAACGGGTTCCTTATGTTTGGCGCCACCAGGTTTTCTCCTAGACTTGCTTGGTCCGTCTTCTGAGTAAACTTCGGAGTGAGCATGATTCTTATTCCTAAAAATACGTCACTCATAATTTGAAGACTAATGCAAGAATGGAAAAATAAGTTATTTCGTTATTGCACCATATACAGGTGTTTCAGAACTATGGGATCAAATCCTCAGAGGTGAACCACACTCTCCCGCTATTATTTTATGAAAAAAGTTCCCACAAACCTATGTCCGGAGTTGCTTCCTTACTGAGATACAGGGCGTTAAAATTTAAAGACAAAATCTTAGTTTTTCCAATATTTTTATTACGCTTTGGCTTATTTGGGTAAAATTTGGTACATTATGGTACGCATGCCGTAATAAGGCGCTTGTTAAGCCCTAACCATATTGTTGTTGTGGGTCCCGATGGCGTTCTGTGGGCACACGCAACTTATATTATTGAGCTAAAAAGCACGCCACTGACCTTTTTGTGATACGATTAAACCCTAAATATATAAATGATTATAAAGTTACCTGAAATTTTTTGAAGGCCTTCTTTCATTTATGAAGATCATATGGTGGACATCTTTTTGTGACGAACACTTTCCGCCAAAATTGCAGTGAACAAGCACCAAATCAGAAGTGTTTTTAATATAAAGGCAGTTTTTCCAAACATCATAAAAACATTTGTTTGCAATGATCGTCTGTAAAAGCAATTTAAGGTCAATTCTCACTATACGTTTCGTTTAGCTCCCATATATGTCACGTTCCCTTTACATATCATATGTATAAATATGTCCACTATTCGTTCCGTAAACTGGGCGTCAAGTAAAAGGGGAGCTGTATGTGACGAGTATGGAAGGTAAACGTATAGTGAGAATTTACCTTTAGTTGATTACTTCATAATATTAAATGTATATAGCGTTGTTTGCTATTTCGCTATCTGAAATTTTATCATTGATTTCTTAGAAAATTATAAAATAAGTAAAATATATTTTATAAGATAAGTTGTACAGGAGGAAACAAAATTGGGTAGTTGCAACTAAAAGTGTTTTTACAATTTAGCCTATCTTACAAATGCGAAGTTAATAATAAAAAACTTGATTATTGTTATTATAAATTTACACTCCCTTAACATTATTATTTTTTATTGTACAAAATAAACTAAAATGTCAGCTTGTTTGGTTAATTCGGTAGTATTATAATTAGTAATCCGATTATTATTATCTCATATGATATACAGGGTACGACAATAGGTATGATTTTTTTAATGGAAAAATTCTTGTATCTGTCCTTACACTCAGAAGTAGCAAAAGTAGGAAGGCAATTGTAAGTACAAAAACTGATAAAGAAAAAGGTTAAAAAAATCTTTGACGAAAGTAGCGAGACTGCGTCGGAAACACAACAATAGCTCTTATTATTTAAACTCTTTAACTTTTTTAGTAAACAAGGCTAATAATAAACCAAGTAGATTAAATGTTGTATATTTATGTTTACTTAAAATACATTTTCAAGTTTCTTATTACCCCAATAGAAATCGTCATATCCTTTTATAATTTTGCATACATGTAGTTTGAAGTATCTACTTTGAAATACACAGCATGAGCCATTAAAATTTCAAAGTTGCTTTTTGGCCAAAATAATTGATTTCTATCCCATAGTGTATCGGCGCGTCGCTGTAAAGGATAGCGGCGCCTTTGTATAAAATAGTCCGATTGCAGGCGGCCTTTTTTATATTTTTTTGTATTATTTTCAAAGGGTACCGAATTTGCGCTTTTAAAAGTTCTTACTATACCTAGTTGATCAAGAAATTGCTTTTTTAATTCTGGAAGT
Organism: Listronotus bonariensis; assembly: GCA_014170235.1. Lineage (NCBI taxonomy): Eukaryota > Metazoa > Arthropoda > Insecta > Coleoptera > Curculionidae > Listronotus > Listronotus bonariensis. Next base: position 49,164 of record JACEGR010005647.1, read on the forward strand.
TATTAAAAAAACTGTATTTTAATGTCTGTACTCATATGAATAAAAGTGATCAAATAACTTATTTTAAAATATTTACTTTATAAGTATACTTATAATATATTCATTATTATTGATATTTGCCAGATTGAAAAACGACTCAAGGATGATTTAAGTCTGAACATGTCTAAAGGGTCAAATTTTTTGAGTTAAACAGAGCAAACACGTTTTAAAAGCTTTGCATTGGTCTTTTAGAAAACTTTTTTGAAATTAGAAAAGCTTAAAAATTTTGACAAAAGGAATTTTGCTTCTAGCAGCACAAATTATTTCTAAATGATCGAGCGCAGTCGACTTAATCTATGCTCATAATTGGTGTATTCCTTTAGCTTTTAGAACTGTTCTTCAGAACCGATCAAAACAGTTTTAAAAGGAACACCAAAAACAGTGGGATTTGCCCGTTGACTTGAATTTATAAGATTTGACAGATTTGTTGTTCTTTGTTTGGTTTTTGTTTTAGTCATCCGTGGTTTATATTATTTTTTTCGGGTTAATTATTTAACCACAGTAAATTATTATAGATATTTTTTAAATATAACCAAGTATTTTTACTATTTGCCTTTTGGCATATGTCATTAGTGTCAGAACACTTCGTGCACCTCCTTCGATGATGGTGCATGAGAGGCAAGGGGAGAGGTAATAGAACGGTTCTGCAGAACAACTCCACTATAAAAGGAACACTTACGGTGTCGTTCTGGGCGGTTCTAAAGCATAAAAGGAATACACCAAATATAAGTCTTATCAGGGCAAACGATTTAAAAAACAAGCATTTAAAAATTATACTTTAAAAGACTGAAACTCGAAAACCAATGACAACATATGAAGCTATACCATTATTTTATAAAGTAGAGTCACCACCTTAAGTTTCCTAATCGATTTTTAAAATGCCCTAAATTTTTAAAACTGTTTTTCCTAGTTTGGAAGTTTTCCTTAATTTTTTTCTTGTCGCACTTTTTCTAATTGCCCACGCGCACTTTTCCGGTTTTACAATTTTTCTTCCATGTAAGAAAATAATGGACGTTATTTTTCTTCAATAACCTTGATATTTTGTTGAGTATTAAATTGATTTTTAAGATACCAACCTTAAAAAAATTATCACTAAACAATTGACTTCGGCACCAGATATTTTTTCTGAGAAATCAATGATTTGATATTTGTCTTATCGATAGGACAAACGTAACGGCTTACACAATATTTTTCCTCAATCCAAGTACTTTTCTATAAAAACAGCACTAAATAAACATTTCCGATGTTAATACATGTAACAGTCAATGAGAACTAGAGCAAAAAGAAAACATAACCCTGTATAAATGTTCTTCACTCCGCGTGCTAAAAGGGAGTATGGAAAGACACGCTTAGTTAACGGTTTGTTTATAAACGTGTTTTTTTTATATTTGCATGAAGATACAATATATGGGTGCATGATAGCGAATAAATGCCGTAATTTACTTCAAGACAGAGCTGTATTAACCCAAGAAACACAATATGAGGCACAACTCTTCCACTTGCAGCTCCCAACAGAGAAAGTCGTGGTGCCGCACCTAAAAATGTAAGAAAACTTGTTGAAGAAACCAATCTGATAAACCCTCGTGCCCAGTTTCAAAAAATGTTTAAAGGCGCATCTTGAATTATTCAATTAAATGTAATTGCAAAAACTAACCAGAACTAACCAAATTTTCAGTTCAGGTAAAACCAAACAGACAGAGGCCACCAGCAAATATTACAGTTTTTAACACGCTTTTATTAACTTGGGTTGTAACTATCTATCTATCTGGCTGCCTATGTAACGGAATCTTTGAGCCTAATTTTAACCAACTTCCAGCTATTCGATTTCTTTGAAACTTTGCACACGTATTAAGGAAACATGACAATGCAATAATCTGCAAACAGTATCCCGTTATCTTTTTTGGATCGCCAGGAAAAAAAATTCCATTATATTATAAAAACAACACCTAGGTTGCCATCTGTTGGCAACATTTCAAACTTTGCTATTAAATGAAGAAGAAATTTTTTAGTGGGTTGCAATATGTTGGCAACGGTCCAAACATTGCCTGGATTGCCATCTGTTTGCAAAATTTCAAACTTTGCTACTTAATGAAGAAGAAATTTTTTAGTGAGTTGCAATCTGTTGGAATTTTTTCGCCATTTTGTCAAGAGTAGCAGAAACTAAAAATGAAAAATAATTAATAGTTTAAAAAACTAAAAACACGCTTTTATATGCAACCGAACTAAAATTAGAAAATAATTTTTCATTAAAAAAAATATTGTCATTTCATAGTAAAAAGCGTGGGGTGATAAATATATTAAATGTTATAATTATTATATTTGCAAATATCTATGATGGAAAAGTTATGAAAAAATAGTAAAATGCACCCCACGCTTTTTACTATGAAATGACAATATTTTTTTAATGAAAAATTATTTTCTAATTTTTAGTTCGGTTGCATATAAAAGCGTGTTTTTTTAGTTTTTTAAACTATTAATTATTTGTAAACATAATGGTCTGTGAGCCAGCGGTAGATTGTCATTTGTAATAACACTAGTGCTAAATTTATTTCCGAAAATGTTTTCAAGGCCACAAATATTTTGAAAATTATTTTGAGAATTTTCTTAAAATATTCGTGGCCGAGAAAAATTTCCCGGAATAATTTAAGCACGTGTGGTATTCGGTAAGAAAATTTCACACCAAGTTTGTGTTAAAAAATATTCTTTTAAATTAATATTTGTAACTTTGACACGAGCTTTAAAATTTTACTATAAAATAAATATTTTCCATTTTACCAATTGTAGTTGCAAATATATGTAATTTTAGAGCCTATCATTGTTTATTCTTTTATATTATATATACCTTATATTACTACAGTTGGTAAAAATAGTTTATTTTAATTTTTTTAGACCCACCTTGCTTTCGTTTGCTCTTTACTTATGTCTAGTACTTTAGTCTTATATTATTTTACTTACTGTAGTTGTATAAAATTGTCATTTAGGGTCTTAAAACCATACATTAATTTATATTATGTTATGTCTGAAATACTACAACTGGTACAAAATAACATTATGTATGTGAATAACAGACATGACGTTAAAATTTCCACTATAATTCGCTCCAGGGTACCCCAGGCAGGAGAAAAATTTCCGATAAATACTTGTGTTGTCATGGTAATGCAACCTAAACTACACATTTGATTGGTCAAAAAACAGTGGTGTAGAATTTTCGTGACCAATTTTCTCTCAGTCCATAACTCGTTAAATGGTTCAAGAAGTTTGTACATGAATTTTTGTGACCGTCAGTTGCGGCGCCGATGGTGGAATTATACATGGTGCTCCAAAGAAAAGATTCATATTATTTGTGTTTTGTTTGTGTGTGTGTGTGTGTGTTTTTTTTTTATAATGGAACACCCTGTATATTAGTTCATAATAACGTAAATTTTATCAGCGATACCTACACCAAAAATGTAAAGTTTTTAAGATAGGTATTTGGTATTTTTGAAACATTCTTGACAAAAATAAAATTTTAATAAATCTTACCTTACTTACGCCTGATTTTGTATATTTTGTTAGATTGCTAGAATATTAAATATACCATCACCTACATTAAAATTTTTTACTAAAAATTATACACGGTGTCCAGATCTTATTATAATAATAAATATTACCTACTGGACACCCTGTATAATTTCTAGTAAAAAATTTAATGTAGATGATTGTACAATTAATTTAAGCGTAAGTAAGTTAGAATATATTAAACTTTGTTTTTGTCATGATTTTTCCAAAATCCCAAATACCTTTCAGTTTTGGTATAGAGTAGTAGTAGTATAGAGATCGTCGATAAAACTTACATTATTTTTACTCCTACAATCTAAAAATGAACTAATATACAGGGTGTTTCATTTAAAAAATCAAAGTTAATCAACTTTTTCCGGAACTGTCACGGATTTGTGACGTCACGTGATTTCGGACTTCCGAGGTTCCGCAATATTTTACCGTACATTAGGACTAGACATTAATCACCCTGTAGAATGTATTGTTAACAGTAAATAACAACGGTTACTCCAAAGTTATAGCTTCACATTTCTGTAACATTTTCTTTTTTTAATTGTCTTAATAACCCAATTAGGGAATCCAATCCCGCCAACACAGGATACCGCAAATGCGGGATCCCTCCAAGTTTCCGCGGATCAACATTGCGGGATTTTCCGTGCGGGATCTGCGGGATTCAATATTAAAATGCGGAGGGAATAAAGGTATATACTTGGAAGCTGTTTACAACTGTGTAAAGTCTATTTCGCCGACAAGTGTAAAGGCAGAACGTGCGTTTTCAGCTGCAGGATATATTTGCAATAAACTAAGATCAAACTTAAAAGATGATAACCTGGATATGTTATCTTTTAACCGAAAATACTTCCCAAATCAATGCGACTAGGTAAAGTTGACAATTGACCTTTAAACTAAGTTTACCACAACTAAACTAACTAAACTAAGTTTAAGTAAACCACTAACTAATGCAGGGCCGTATTAAGGGTATGAGGCGCCCTAGGCTACAATTCCCAGAGCGCCTATGTTTCTACTAAAAATTTTTTGAAGAGCAAAAAAAAAAGGTCCTCACCTCCATTTCAGTCCAAAAATAAAAGTTCATGGTTTTATTTATATCCCCACTGCCCTGTCTGGCGCCTATTTTTTCATTGCGCCCTAGGCTGTAGCCTAGTCAGCCTAATGGATAATACGGCACTGAACTAATGTATTTTGTATTTTTGTATATGAAATAAAAACTTTTTGCAACCACCATAATTTGTTTATGAGTTCCTTTTAGCAATTAGCATATTTAATAGGTTTATTACAAAAAGTTATGTATCTTGTTAACAATTCCGCATTCTTGCGGATCCGCAGGATCGATGATTTTTATCCCGCAGGTTTGCGGGATTGAAGTTTTGGTGCGGGATTGAATCCCTAAACCCAATTATTAAAAGATATATGGCTTTTTCAATTAAAGCATTTTTGTATTGAAGCTTATAGAGAAAATCGAGCATATGCAATAATTTTGCCGGGGTGTGTAGAATAAATAAACGACAAAGTTTAAGTTAATACTATTTTAATACAGCCCTGTACAGTTAAATTATGCCTATCGTTAGCCTATTATATTAGCTAGAAATCGAAAACTTATGTGAGATAATTTCTATAAAAGCATATCACGCATTGTCTTAACAATTACTCATATTTTTTTATTAATTGCAATGATTAAAATTAATTTTATTTTATTAACAACTGCAGTTATTTAAAATTATATGTCAAAAATATAATTATTTTGATTTAAAGAAACCAAAAGTGATAAATGATAGTGTAATAATATAATTAAAATCATTTATTTATAATGCTTTTCACGTTAAATTAAATTATATAAAAAGAACTAAAGTTACTTTTATTTATTTTGCCTTTTTATGATCGGAACACATGCAATTTATATACCGAGCAAGCTCAAAATATGAGGTTAAACAATCAACTGTAAATGATAAGTTATTTTATTTGAGACTTTTTTACGTATCTTATTATTAATTAATTAATTATTAACTCATCCGACAAACTTTAACGTTTGATTTTAATATGAAAATTAGGAAAAAACTTCATATGAACATAGGTCTTAAACGTCTTAGTTTTTGAACCGCGGGGTGTTAAAAAATAAAACAAAAATAACGTTGTTTCATAATAACTTTTATTCAAATTCGGATATTTTTAAAAAATTTGGGAGCCCTCTCCTATGCATCAAAAGACATTTTTGGGCATACAAAAAAAATTCACCTGTGTCGTCCATAAGGGGCAACGGTAAATATTTTTATAAGGAAAAAAGGGTACTCCACTGCATTTTTCTAATATAACAATATTTTTTAAAATTCCCCTTTAGTTCGAAATAAATTTGTTCTCTTGACTTTTTTTTTTGATGTACGGTTTTCGCGTAATTAAATAACGACCATTTTTCGGCATGGTCGAATCCCTATCTAATTAAAGGATAAAAAATAAAGAAGGTGATTTTATTAATTTGATCTAAACTAAATGGAAATTTTGAAAAATAAACTTTATTTTAAAAAAACGCACTAGCGTACCATTTATTTCTTAAAAATATTTACCTCAAACAACATGGACGACACTGGTGAAAATTATTTTTCTCTTGTATGCCAAAAAATGTCTTCTGATGTCCCCCAAATTTTTAGCAAAACCTGAATTGATATAAAAGTTATTATAAAAAAATTATATATATTTTTTAAAATTATTCAATACCTTGTAGTTTAAAAACTAACACGTTTAGGACATATGTCCATTGTTTAAATAAAAAAATTTCTAATTTTCGTGGTAGAATCGCCCCTTGAAGTTTGTCGGCGTTACTGAACACCCTGTATATTTAGTGAAGGTAATAACTTAATTTTCCTTGTGTCTTTTGGGCTTTTCTCTTGATACGTTTATGACTGTCAGTACTTTAATAGTACCTACCTTATAAATTTAATTACATTTTTTTTTTTAAATAATAAAATTGAAGGATTTACCGGAACAACGTTCTAACCGACAGTCTGGTCTAAAGTTGGATTTCCAACCGAGTTAGCACTGCCACTTTGCATAGTTGCATTGTTCAATTTGTGCTATCATATGCCGTTAATAAAAATTCAGAAAAATTAAAAGAACCTATTATTTAAGAAGATTTTTTCTATTATTTTGAGTTAGCACTGGCATTTTGAATAGGAGCAAATTAAAATATTGTGCTGAGTTGTGCTAACCAGAACTAACCAAAATAGCACAAAACAGTCCAAAAAAAATTAATAATAATTTTTTCCAAAAGGCAGTGCTAAGTAGGTACCCCCTATTTTGTTTTTTATATCTCGGAAATAAATGCATAAATAAAGTTTTTTTAACGGCACAGAATAGCACAAAAGCAGCACAAAACAGCCCAACAAAAACTTTTTAAAAAGGCAGTGCTAAGTAGGTAATCCCTATTTTGTTTTTTTATCTCGGAAATAAATGCATAAATAAATTTTCTTTTAACGGCACAGAATAGCACAAAAGCAGCACAAAAACAGCACAAAAAAATTAATAATTTTTTCAAAAAGGCAGTGCTAAGTAGGTACCCCCTTTTTGTTTTTTTATATCTCGGAAATAAATACATAAATAAAGTTTCTTTTAGCGGCACAGAATAGCAGAAAACAGGACAAAAAAATTAATAATTTTTTCAAAAGGCAGCGCTAAGTATGGGGACATGGCATGTGGGGTACTTAGCCGCCCCCGACTGCGATTAGCCCCACCAAAAGGCAATTAGCCCCCACAAAATGTGGGGGCTAATTGCCAGTTAACTTTATAAAAACCTAATAGTTGTTTAAAACCATACTCCCTTTCATGTTTTTTTAATAACTTATTTTTCATCAAAAAACGTTAAATTTAGACCAGCCTGTACAGCGATTCAACAAGGCAAACCCCCAAAGCCGAGAAAAGTACCCAAATGCGTGAGTTAAGGCAATAAAAAAATTTTTTAGCAGAAATAAATTATTACCACCAACTATCGTGTTTTTAAACAAAGCCATAGACTTGCACACCTGATAAAGTAGACTAAAGTCTCTTAGCCCCGGAACCTACAGTTTAACTTGGGTGCCGAACCATGATAATCAGCAATTAAGTTGAGTCTTGTATGAAAAGCCTATTTGATAGACATATTATTTAGTTACTATGGGCAATAAAGCAGTATGGGCTACTGATCTATTGAACCAGAAAAAAGTCAACAATTTTTAAAATTTTTATTTAATAACATCAAAAACTAACCGGTATTAACCGGGTTACGTCAATATAATAGAGGCACATAAATATACATATAAAATATTCTTCTGCTGGCATAAAGTTGCTCTCAGTTCATATACTGAATGTTCTTCCTGCCTAATACATGGCATAGTTAGTTTTGGGTCTCAACACTCCCCTCATTTTGGGTGATCCAGGTGGTGAATAGTCGGGGTCTGGAATGTTGGGAGGATTAACATTTAGGGGAGGACTTCTCTGACCAGGCTGTCGTCCTATTTTGGCTGTTCGTTGAGGCGATGGTTGGCTCCATTGGTTTGGTCCATCCGGTCGGTCAGGTTGGGAAAATGGACGTAAAGGAGAACTGTTTCCACCTGAAAGTTTGTTAAAAACATATTTTACTTGTTGAAGGCATAAAGATAAAAAACCCTGCTGGTAATTGGCTTTTAAAATTAAGCAGACAACGTTGCGTTGTTAAAAGCATAATTTTAAACTACTATAGTAAAACATGACAATTCATGGTTAAGTTTTTCTTGCTGTAGTGTCAGTTAATATCGGGTTATTTAAGTAATTTTTATAATTTAATAAATAAATGCAATAAATAATAGAAGAATAACTAGTCTACAATTTGTGCTTCTGTTTTGGTGGTTATCATCATGGATTCCGGTAAAAATTCTGCCATTAAGCAAAAGGTGCAAAATCTGATTTGTTGTGCCTGCAGTTTAAGTGTAAATATTCAAGCACTTACGTTTTGTCACTTTATATAAAATCACGCGGAACTACTCTTTGTTTTATTTAGGTTTTGAAACTATGATGTCCAATATTTTGTATGAAATTTATTGCCTTTTTTCTAAAGTATTTTTGCTTTTAGCCGAGACACAAACCCAAAATCATATATTTCTGTAAATATGGTAATTATTTTCGACTTTTTTGATCTAGATACCCATTTTTATCAACTGATTAACCGAATTGCAACATTGATGCTCCTTAATTTGAATCGCTTATAAGTTTCTCATCGAGACACTTTATACGTCATCCTGTAAGCTGATTAGCTAACAAAAATAACAAGAACAACTGCCTAATTAGTCCAGTCAATAAAGCTGTAAAACAGGTAACCGTTAAAAATCCTTAGAAACATCCAAAGTCGGTCTATATAAGGTCACGACATTCGGCCATATTTCTTTGACGTGTTATGACGTCTTATCTCCCATTTTTCGGCCATGTTGTTCAGTGCCGGAGATATATTGTTTATTGTATTAGTAGAACAACCGTTTATACAACAGTTTTTAATTATTATTAAGTTGTAAATTCTTTTACTTTAAATAAAAAACATTTAGAATTACATCTTTCAACAAATATCACTACCAAAACAATGCAAAATGAAATGCGCAAATGCTAGACGCCACTGGATTGATCATCAGCTTTGATTTTACCCAGTCTTGCCAACTTTTCTCCGTGGAGTGCCCTTCCTTGCGTCCCCGACCTCGAACCGCCTAATAGTTAAGGATATGTCGCAACCTTATAAAAATAAACTAACCTGGAGAAACATCTACGATTTTGATTACAATTTTTTTTAAAACTTATTTTTTTATGATATTTAAAATTTTTTTTGCCCTTCAATTTTTAATTGTAGGAAAAAATATATTCTTGGTCTTGAAATAAACTTTATATAAACACATGTCCTAAACGCCCTACTTTTGTAACTACAGGGTGTTAAAATGTAAGAAAAATAATAGTTTTTTCACAATAACTTTTTACCAATACAGATATTTTTGGGAAATTTGAGACACGTCTTCTATGCATTAAAAGACATTTTTTCATGTACAAAATAAAATATGGCTAGTGTTGTTCGTGAGGTATCTACTGTACATACTTTTTAGGAAAAAGTATTTAGTTTGCATTACTAATCATTATATGAATTAAAATTAAAAGTTGAAACATTCATGTATTCAACAATTTTTCTCGTGAAAATACATCAAAAAAAAAAATTAAGGGATTAAATTTGTTCAAAACTAAATAGGAATTTAAAAAATTATTTGTTAATTTTGAAAAAATGCAGCGACTTACCATTTATTTCTCAAAAATATTTACCGTAAACTTGCGCACGACACTGGTGAAGATTATTATTTTTCCTATACTTTAAAAAATGTCTTGTGATGCTTAACAGAGCTTGTTTAAATTTCTTTAAAATACTTCAACTAGTATAAAGTTATAACAAAGAAAAACGATTATTTTTCTTAATTTTCAACACTCTGTAGTTCCAAAAGTAGGACTTTTAAGACATATGTTTATATAAAGTTTTTTTCTTATTTTTCATAGGAGAATCACCCATAATGTTTTTTGGTAAAGTAGCTGGACACACAAATATTTATTTTTCCCTCTTGGAGGTTTCTGATATTATATGTATATTAAAAAAACGAAAAGCTAAAATATTAAAATCGGAGCTGTTTCTGAGGACCTTCGAAGAAAAGGCTTCTTGACGCGACTAAGTAGAGATGATTTTAGTGGTGTAGCTACTATGGGGCTAGGGGGCAGTGCTCTGGGTCCTCCAAGTTTAAGGGGGCCACCTTGGAGTGAAGAAGGGCACGTAGTAAAAAGAAAATGGTAAATATAGGTGAAAAGAGGACCTTTTTTTTGGGGCTCTACTTAGTTTTTTGCCATGCCCCTGCTGTCCTAGCTACGCCACTGGATGATTTCAACGTCACAAAATGTTGTACAAGTATTTACCGCATCCAGTTTAACTTAACCAGACAATTTAATACTTACCATATCCATATTGCCCATCGGGACCACCTTGGTTTCTCTTATTCCAGTTATTATTAAGACCTCCAAAATTACCGATTCCAGGAGGATTAGCCGGGTTGCCTCTAAATTTATTTTCACTATTTTCTCTTCCGTATTGAGGCAAATGTGTAAACGATTGGGAGGTAGAGAAAAGATTGGGATTGTCATTGTCATCTCTAAAACCCTTGTTGTTAAAACCTGTTCTGTTTGGTTCTCCATAGTTAGAGTTTAAGTCCCATGGAGGTCTTTCACTAAAAAACATAGAGTCAGGACGCTTAGGTTGGAACAAATTTATTTTAAATTCAGTGGTTTCTCATCGATCTCTATTATTAGCTACGGTTTTATATTATGGTAAATTTTTTGTACCTATACAGGGTAGGTCAAGCTACGAATATCAACTTTATTTTTAAAACACATAGTTTTTATTACCAGGAGGACATTTCCGCCGGAGCAAAAAATCATCCCCGGAGAAATTATGAATGTACTTAGTTTATTATATAGACATACAAAAGCGTTAAGAAAAGCATGAAGGAAGGGGTTTGGTTTTACACCTTTTTTATTTTTTTTTGCCCTTCAGCTTTGTTGGGGGTAATTCTTTTTTAACTTCAGGATTCCCACCGGGAATATTACACCCCCCGGAAAAAAATTGAATTCAACTGCGTTTTATGTATCATAACCTATACTTAAAGTCAAAAGGTGTCGAGAAATTTTCCAGCTATGCATTTTTTAAAAAATACGTAGAGAATTTTTTCATGATAATGAAAATATCATAAATAAAAAAATATTGCATATTTATTGCATGAATTAAATAAATATATATATATATATATATATATATATATATATATATATATATATATATATATATATATATATATATATATGCATATACATATATATATATATATAAATTCAGAATTTAGAATCTTTGTAATTTAACTAGTCGGTCAAGACTACCCTTCCACTATTATTCTAGGCATTGGGGTTCTACCAAACAATTACGCAACAATATGGGCAGCAACCACTTCACTGCTTAAAAAATGGGCAAAACTCAGCAACAAATTGGCTTCAATGAGAAACAGAAAAATTTATTTGTTAGCATGTAGATCCAATGGCATTACACCCTCTCACATTTCCAATAATACAAAAATCTACCTAAGCTAATTGAAACAACAAATGTAAAAAAAAGAATTTAGAATCTTTGTATTCAACTAGTCTAGTCAAGACTACTCCTTCCACTATTATATAGATATATATATATATGATATGTATATATATATATATATATAATATATATATATATATATATATATATATATATATATATATATATATATATATATATATATATATATATATATATTTTTGGCGCATCAGCTAAAAGTTTTAATTTTAAAGTTTGTTAGCATTGACTAAGATATTACTTGTTTAATTTACCAACTTTTCATTAGTTTTTGTTATTTTTCTTTTGTCAAACTATTTGAATTTTTCATTAAAAAAAGAATTTAAAAAAGAAAAGTTGTTTCATAAACATAGTAAAATAAATTATTACTGATTAAAATAAATAAGACATTAAAAAAAATTAACTTACCCAGTACTAAAGGCATCCATAAATGTTTGTGATGGCTTGGTTCCCTAAAAACGATAAATTTGTTGAATTTTGTAAAGTTGATAATGTTTAGTTAAACCACATAAACATTTAATTTTGAATAATTTTTAAAATATACAGTGTGTCCAAGATAAGGATCCTAAGCATGGGAGTCTCAGTACCTATTGGAGATACAGCTTAGGTTAAATTAGGAAAAAGTTGTGTTTTTTAAAGCTTATTTACATGCCGTTTAGAAACTTGAAAAATTTTCATGGCCTGCTGAGATATTTGGCAAAAACGAAAATTTGACTATATCGATTTTATTTTTTCTGACTTTATTTGAAGAGATATAAAAAACTAATTACACTTTTTCATTGGCACTTTTTAGCTACTACATGATGGTATTTTTAGATTTTATACTCGACGTTTCGTTTTCAAGAAACTATCATCAAATTTATTTTTTTATATGGCTCGAAAAAAGGACACCCTGTATCTGATCCCATTTTTTATTACAAATTCAACGATGTATCACATGTCATATTTTAATTTTTAGTTAAAAGAAAAATTGCATTTTTTCTATTTTTTTTAAATTATTTTTAAGTAGGCCTTGCAAACAAATGCATGGACGTTAATACCTGTTACCGTATCTGTAACATAATTTAATATCATTATAAAATAGTATTTGTCCTTATTACCCTGCTTGTCGAGTTGTTGTTTTTAGAGCAATTGTTCTTATTGTTACTGTTGTATCTATTATTGTTTATTGGTGAATAGCTAATATCTTATTGTATTATTACGGTCGAATATGCAGGATGGCCATTATAACCATGAAGATAAGTTTTACATGCTACATTTTGTGCTGCAAAAATAAATGAAGGTATCATTTCTGCAGTTAATGAATTATGGTAAATACATGGACCTGGTATTTTAGTTCCTAAAATTCTACACCACATATTAAACCCAAAACGTTCTTGATGTTTCGATATTTTCTTAACACGCGGATTTTGTTGAGCTTAGTAATGCGTATTGAGTATAAAGACAACAGTAACAATAAGAACAATTGCTCTAAAACCAACAACTTGACTAGTTATATTCTACAGTGTGTCCGCCTAAGTTCTCTCACATATGGAAACTTTTTTATTTAAATTAATTCTAATTAATCGTTTTCCAAATAATGTTATTTTTTATTTAAAAGTTCTGCATGATCTAAAACCCAAAATGCACTTATTAGATATTTTTTGTTAGTATACTAGACATCTCAAGAAATATGAATTTTGTTTAAGAGGAGTACCCTTATTCTTTAAAAATATCGAAAATATTATAATTAAAAAATGTTTACAAACAAAAACAACCTCTTAAATATGCAAACCCGTTCATTTTACAATTTTTTTTCTATGCGATAACGAGCGTTTCTGTGGGTTTATGCTGTTTAAACAATTCCTTAAGTTTTTTTTAAATGATACATTTTAAAAATTAGTATTTAAAAGTGTACAAATTTAAATGTTTATCGTTTTATACGGCCCTGCTTCTAGGTGGTATTTTGCTTAGAGGTCGTAGGTAAAATACTTTACGAAAATAATGTTGTAAAACTAATCAATAACTGAAAATTATGATGTAACAAACCTTTTGTTAAGGTGATACCAATGTTTTCCCAATATGACGATAAAAATGACGTTTATGATCCAAAGGACGTACCCACGAGCTGCCACAGTCATTACGATACCCATAGCTGCCAGTATAAAGCTAGTTTTTGTCTCCTAAAATATATTTTTAAATACAGTGTTAGGCAAAAAAATTGCACAATACGAAAATCAGTTTTTGCCTATCCGCAACAAAATCTCTATCCTTATAACTATTATTACACTTTATTATGTAGCTACAGGTTGTCCATGGGGAACACAAGGGCATACGCATTTAAAACATAAGAAACAACATACTTTTCAATAAGAATTTACTTCCCAACGAATGCTCACCCCTATGACTTTTTATTGATTAAAATATTAATACTAATAATGGTACTTATGTATATTCAGTGCCGTATTAGCCCTGTCAGGGCCCCTAGGCAACGAAGCTGTCGGGGCCCTTTTGTAATAAAACTTGAAGACCAAAAATAAACAATTGAAGATAAAAAAGGTCCTTCCCTTTGCCTTCTCTGCCTAATGAATAATATGGCCCTGTGTATAAATAAATAAATGTGCTTTGTGTACCGAATTAGTTTTTTTTTCTATTACTTCCAGTTTAGCCGGAAACGACCTTAACATTTTTATTTTTAATGTTACATCCTGTATATTGTTACTAGATTAAAAATTAAAAATATTTATAGTCATTAGTAGGGAGAGAAGGGGGTTTCACTAGCCACCGTCCACCGGTGGAGCTTATTATCTTAAAATCTCTGACGTCAGCAATTATTTAGGAATCTTGCGCAAAGCGTTATTTAAGGCGTGGTCCCTAGTATCTGTCAAACCATAGTGTCATCTGTCAAATGTCACCTATCATATGTCAAAAATCACGTAACTTACAAAATGGCCGCCATGCGTAGGATACTTGTGCGACAGTCATAAATTGATCTGCGCAAACGCGAAAATCCCAGGGTTTACCGTTCGGACGCTATCGACAAAAATCGTAATTTAACCCTGATGACTCATCATGGGAGAGCGGTTTAAATTTTTTAAATATAGTATTACGTCATACCTATCGAATAGGGAAAACCGCACGACGCCATCTTTAGCCATAAAGGCACTACAATTATTTAAAATAGGTAAGAGATATCAACCAGCGATTAGAACGGTAACCCCATAGCAAAATCGGTCATTGTAGCCTTATTATTAAACTTAGAATAATGAAACTTGGACAAAGAATAGTTCCTAACGGTAATTATTTTAAGGGCAAGCTTGTCACGTGACAAACGCCATACGTCAAACATAACATGTTAGGCACTGCGCCCTCCACGCCTAAACCTGAGGCGTAAGCGGGGGGCTTAAGCAGAGGCCTTAAGGGCAGGCGTAGAGCTGTGTAATTATTTATGGCAGTATTAACGTACGCCTTGCATTTTTACCCAAATAATATTTTCTGAACATACCCCTACTACAACCAATCAGAGGGAGAAATTTTATTTAGACTTAATTATTAACCAATTAGAGAACGGTTTAACTAACTAGATTTTACTAAACATACCCCTTGTAATTTCAAGGTCAAAGCATACAAAACGTCAATAATAACAAAGATAGCTGCGGTTAGATAATAAACGGTAAAAAACAGTGGTAACTAAATAAAAAGCAGTGTTTGTAGTAAAGCATTTATTATAAAATAAAAAATACATACATGGTTGCCATATTGCTAAATAATTCTTAGAATAATGCCTTATAAAATAAAAAGCAGTGTTTGCAGTAAAGCATTTATTTTTAAATTAAAAAATACATTGTTGCCATATTGCTAAATAATTCTTAGAATAATGTATTACGGTTATTTAAACTCTTCTCACAGACCCTGTTAATGGTGAATATTTTACAAGTTTGTCATGAATAATTAAACAGTAAGCATTTGTGTTTGCAGAAAAGTTTTCTTTTGTTTCAATCTCTAACCTTACATCAATAATGCCAGAATTAAGGATTTCATTTTGTCTTGAACAATCAATTACAATTAAGGGTGCATTGTTTTTAAATTTTTGGGAGTTAAAAGTGGTTCGTTTTCTTTTTCGTAGTAGCTTTCTTGAAATTCTGAGTACATTTCATAGAGAGTAGCTATTATACCTCTTGAAATTTCCAAATTTAAATTATCGTATGGATAAAATTCAGAATTTAAATAAAGCTTTGCATTTGATACATCACAATGATCAAATAAGCTACAATTTTTCTTGTAGTTATCTTTTCGAGCTGTTTGAAAACCTAAAATTATCCATCTTGGTCTTTCCACCTGCACAGAAGTTTTAATGGTCCATGTAAGGTGTTTTCCAATCGGTATTGAAGGATGTTCTGTGAGTTCCCAGCTTCTAAAACCGATATCCAATTCAGTTCCACTTCCAACAATCTGTAAAAGTTCTAGTCGTTCAGCATCGGATACTGTAATATGTGGTAGCTTCCAACCAATTTTATCAATATTAACTTCTACATTTTCTCCATCGGTAGGGTTAATAACGGCATTTTTATCGGAAGAACTTCTTAACAATATCAGTTCATGCTTAACATTTATAAGTATCTTTTGAAAATCTTCTGCGAATCCTCGTAATGTCCTTAGTGGGACACAAACATTAAATGTTCCGTTTGAGCCCATCCCGTCCCAGGTATAATCATCTTCAATACTCCAACCAGCGTTTTTATATTTAATTAACTCATTACCATTGTAAGAGACATAACCTTTCATTGTTGCTGCTATTCCAGGATATCTAATCGAATTAATAACTTTTCCGCCAATTTCAAGACGAATTTCTTCAAAGAGGTGTCCCACAAAGTTGTTTACAAGTTTAGCAGTGTCTGAAACTCTTCCATCGGACCCTTTTAAAAGTAGTCCTTCCAAATAAATATGACTTGCCCAAGGTAGGGTGTATATATCAGTTTGTTGCACCGGTATTCGAATTTCATCATTATTTTTAAAAGAGCTGGAGTACGGTAAATGGCTATGCCTTTCTATTTTTGTAATAGAGTTATCAAAGTTTAGCAGAATCTGTCACGTTTAAAATGCTCATTTTCAGAGTTCTTAACAAGAAGCCCTATGGATGCAAGAAATTTTATATTTTCTTCTGTTAAGCTCTTTTAGTGTTCCAAAGCTTTGATCATAACGCTGAGCGATGTTGCCGCGGCGTTTGCAGCAAGTTGGCCGACCGATGTGCAACATTCAAGATACAGTCGGCCAACAGATGTTTTCGCCGATTGTATCCAAGTCTGTACGGGGCTTAATTAAACAAGGGGTTCAAATCAAAACATGATAGAATTATATTAATCAAAGCGCAGACATAAGACAATAAAATAACTGTTAAAACTAGATCAGTATTAAAAAACAAATAACTAAATTATGCCCTGCCAACCGACATTTTGTAATACTTAGGAAGGGCTAAAAACCTAATTTATAATTTGTTTTAAAATATAAAAATACAGTGGACCCGCGGTAATCCGACAAACGTTTGGCAAGGCATTGTCGGACTGTCGAATTTCTGGGATTACAGAGCCTTATGGTGGGTTTACATCTGACTTTTATTGCATGATATTTATGTCAGACAGAAATTCTGGCTAATGTAAACGGTCAAAAATGTATGTCTGATATATTTTTTTTTGTTTACATTAGCCAGAATTTCTGTCTGACATAAATATCATGCAATAAATGTCAGATGTAAACCTACCATTAGACCCTCAATAATCCGGATTTTTTGTTTAAGAATTCTTGTAATCCGACAAATTGAAACTTAAACAGACACATCGAGCAGAATAGTGGTGGCAGCGTATAAGTTACAACCCGGTTCAATTGTGCATTAGTGAAGGTCGGATTACAAGGGGCGCCGGATTAGACAGGCTTCGGATTGCCGCGGAGTCCACTGTACTTAATACTTACTGGCTGTTCATAAGTATAATTAAAAAACCAACCCATAGTCATGAGCAATCAAACACATAAGAATCAAATCCAAAAGTGATAAAACTGATACAAGAACTGTCCATAGGCAAATTCTAAGTTTGAAATATTTTTCAGATGTTTTTCTTATTGCGGCTAAAATTACAAACATAGTTAAAAAGACTATTTAATTTATTCCTAACTTTAAAAAACAGTTTTTTAAGAACATAGTTCAACATGAAAATCCTTAGAACTAAGTTTCTGTGTATTGAACACTAGATAGAGATTAGACATAGAACGCCTGCATTAAAACCTTTCCTGATATGATGACCGATCAGTCTTGGTTTGTAGTTGCTTTTAGACCGCCTCCCTTTTCACGCATTGGGAAAAATTGTCCATGGTATATATAGATACTTTTACGGCTTCTGCTCCGACGAATTATCCAGTATAGTCCCTCCTCTTGCAGCTCCCAGCAGAGAAACTCGATGAGTGACCGCCGCGTATGCATCTCTATACAGGTTCAATTGGACTGGCCCCGAACTTCACATTTTCGTTCGTTCTTTTATCCCTAGAGTTTTCTAGACTGTGGAACCTACTGCCTTGGCAGGTGCCTTCCTTCCCCCCGCAAATTCTTCAGGTTTCTAAGTCCCGTGTCAGCAAACTTCCTCTTACCCTGCCTAAGACACCCACGGTACGTTGGTATTTTAGGCTTTCAGCCTTCGTGGATTGTCAAAGATAAAAAAATATATTCGATTCGAATATTTCGAATTTCTGAATTATTCGAACATCGACAAATAATTCGAAAGATTTGGAATGATTCGAAAAATGATTAAATAATTCTCGAATAATGCGAATTATTCACTAATTATCAAAATGTAAATGGATTTTCTATTCTATTAAATTGAGCTTCCATAACATTGGGCATTAAAATATTTCACTGACCCATAATATCCTTTTTGATTGAAAATTAATTTTTTCAAAGAGACAATTAATTGCTCAATTTTAATATATATTATTTCAGTCAGTAACAAATAATATAGATACTATTAGACTAGCAAGAGATCCCATATAACATTTTTTTGCCGGCAAGGCATTGGCAAAAAGGTATCAAAGACATCAAAATGGGCAATTGGCAGTTATTGGGCCACGTGTTGCAAGAAAATGTGATGGCATCCATCATTAATAAGTTATGATGAAAAAATGCATTTAGGATGATGGCATCCATCATTAATAAAGTATATGCTGAAAAAATGCATTTGGGATGATGGCATCATCATTAAAGTACTTTGGCAAAAATAATGCCTTTTAGATGATGGCATTACATTATTTTTCCTAATGACAATAAAATGCATTTTTACCGTCCAGGGAACTAAAATGTGCATAAATAATGCACATGCATAATGTGTGTTTATGTACAGGGTGTCCCATATAAAATTAAATACTATAATTTTGGAAAAACCATAAGAGGATACAAAGAAAAAGTTAAATGCAGAAGTTGTTCAGTGAAATGTATTTTTGGTATTTTTGTTGTATCTCTTATGGTTTTCCCAAATTTAGTATTTAGTACATATGGAACACCATAAACACATTATGTACGTATATGCATTTATGGACGGTAAAAAGTTTTGTGTCATTAAGAAAAAAATAAATATAAGCCTATTTTTGTAAAGCTCACAATGATGGATGTCATCTAAATACTCGGCATATAATGTGGATTCCATCATCCTAAACGCATTTTTTCATCATAACATTGTGAACATTTTTGCCAGCGTTGTACATTTAATTTACTGAAAGTGCCAACACTACAATAGCCAAGGCATTGTAAAAAAATATGTATCAAAACACGAAAGTGGGCAATTGGCCGTTATTAGGCCACGATGTTGCAAAGATAAAGTGGCATCCGTCATTAATAAGTTATTGGCAAGAAAATGGAATTTAAGATGATGGCATCCTTCGTGTCAGTTATTGGCAAAAGATAACAAAAAGACGAAACTGGGCAAAATGCAGATACTCTCAAAAGCAGCAAGCCCAACGTCTTATTGACGAAAATTGTCGCATATACTTTTTTTTAAAGAGTTAAAATGATGATATTTTATTTGAAAATTAAAATAGGAAAAAACTCTTACAATGTGAAACCACCTTGCAATGCAGTCTTATCTCCTCACTTCATCAACTGGAATGGGGTTCACAACCCAGCCGAGATATTTCTTTCAAAGCTAAAAGTGAGATCACCTACCACAGACCGCTCTCGTATTATTTTGTCTAATGGGTGCAGTTTAGACGATAAGCGATGATATTGCAGAAACGTAGTAGTTTATTGTCCATTACACGCCATCTATCGGTATGTCAAAAAAACTATTAAATATATAGATAATATGTCTATTAAAACTCTTTTCTTTAAAAAATTAACTAAAAGCTAGAAAACCACGTAGAAAACAAATGCACAAAGCGGTCACCTTCGGTCGAAATGCAGTAGCTAATTTTACCATCATTTATTTATTATTCGCTCTAAAACTACATAATGACCATTTTGTTTGACCTAATTTTTATTTTTGCATGATTTTTAACAATGGAAATGTCATGAAAGGCCATTTCCTTTGGATTATGTAAAAAAACATAATAAAATAATGTTGTTTTGGCTGCCATTACTCAATGCAAACAGTTCCACAAAAGTTGCTTTAATGTTGAGTTAAATACCAATGTTAATAATATGGTTTAAAACTATGAATATGCGTTGAAGGTTTGATTTCAAAAACCAATATTTATTTGCCTGCAACAAAACCGCGTTCTTTATTTAATCAGGATTGGTATGCCGCCATTTTTTGTATGCTTGCCGGCAATTCGCAGCATGTAAAATTTATTGGCAATTAAGTGTTTATTTAGGGTTGACTTTTTAATGCGTGTTGGCATAATATTGCCACCAATTGCCAATGCTTTACCATCAATGCCAATGAAAAATGTACATTGCCAGCAAATCACTCTTTAATATTCGCAGTTTGCAGAGGTGGCGCTGCCCGTAACCACAACATGTAAACGGCGACTGCGATCGCGGGACGGTGATTGTGATTGTGATTGCGATTGCGATTCAGTGATTCTAACCTCTTTCGTTTATGTTTATGGTGATTATGCATGTTTACGTTAGTGAAACGGGATGCGAATTGGCTTGCTTACCGCATGAAAACTATTTTTATTATCAATTTGATTTGGTAATAAATCTATCGCGAATGGAAGTTGCCTAAAAAAATATGATCTAAAGCTGTAAATGCTTGTGAGGTGATGTTAAGGAAATTTGATATATCATCGTGTAAGTCCGCTTTTTTCCTACCTTTTACTTATATGCTAATGCAAATTAATAATTAAATTATATGTATATTAAATGACAGAATGTATTTTAAAATTAAATATATTTTTTCATTCAATTTAACAAGGTTAACTATGACTTTATTTATAAAAATTTAACATCGTTCCCGTAAAGAGTGATATATATCACAGTTTTCAGTAGCAGCTACTTTTAGATAGCAGTAGCAGCGATCACCGATATCAAAAAATCACTTGTTAAGCCCACCGCTACT